>PVKY010003303.1:0-22111 GCA_004027775.1 Bradypus variegatus | reverse complement strand
ACCCCACCACCCCACCACCACCCCACCCCACCCCACCACCACACCACCACACCACTACCCAGAGACAACCACTTTCTACCACCTTGCTATTTGGGGGAGAACTACCTCCACGTCTCTAAATCATACACATGTAACACATTTTGTCAACAATAGACTTTCTATTGATTATTCTGTTAGATGAAAACACTTAGGTTTCATCTCTCCCTCTTCCCCTTTTCCAATACTGTCATATCACAAGTTTGTGATACATAGATTCTTTTTGCTATTGAAACTGTGTAGATATTGTCTACTCTTGAGTATGTTATACTTTAATTCCCCTTCTAGAACATCTTTTAGTTCTTCTTAGAGTTACATAATGCCTCTCTTTTCTTTCTTTTCTTTAAATCCACAGATGTCTTCCACAGTTTTTCTACCCTGTCATACTGTTTATTAGCTCCATTTTTTAACTGGGGAGGCCCCTCTAGCACTCTCTGACCGCCTCTTCTCTAATGTTCCCCTCATTCTTGGTGTCTTCACTTTTTTGGATGCGAGCACATTCTTCATTAGGTAACTAAGGGACCATGGTAAATTTTTGAAGACTTTGCACGTCTGAAAGTGTCTTATTCTGTATTTATACCTAATTGACAGTTTGGCTAGTGTTCTAGTTTGCTAATGCTGCCAGAATGCAAAACACCAGAGATGGATTGGCTTTTACAAAAGGGGGTTTATTTGGTTACACAGTTACACTCTTAAGGCCATGAAGTGTCCAAGGTAACACATCAGCAATCGGGTACCTTCACTGGAGGATGGCCAATGGTGTCCAGAAAACCTCTGTTAGCTGGGAAGGCACGTGGCTGGCGTCTGCTCCAAGTTCTGGTTTCAAAACAGCTTTCTCCCAGGACATTCCTCTCTAGGCTGCAGTTCCTCAGAAATGTCACTCTTAGTTGCACTTGGGATATTTGTCCTCTCTTAGCTTCTCCAGAGCAAGAGTCTGCTTTCAATGGCCGTCTTCAAACTGTCTCTCATCTGCAGCTACTCTCTCAGCTTCTGTGTATTCTACAAAGTGTCCCTCTTGGCTGTAGCTCCTCTTCAGAATGTCACTCTCAGCTGCACTGAGTTCCTTCTGTTTGTCAGCTCATTTATATGGCTCCAGTGATTTAATTTAGACCCACCCTAAATGGGTGGGGTAACACCCCCATGGAAATTATCCAGAGTATCACCCACCGTTGAGTGGGGTGCATCTCCACAGAAACACTCAAAGGATTCCAATCTAATCAACACTAATATGTCTGCCCACACAAGATTGCAGCAAAGATAATAGCGTTTTGGGGAACATAATACATCGAACTGGCACAGCTAGGCATAGAATTATTTTCCCAATGGAATAATACTTCATCATTTTCAAGCTTCTAATATTGATTCTCAGATTCTGTTATTATTTAAGAGCCTTTGTAGGTGGACTTTTTGGTGGTGGTGGTAGCTTTTAGGGCCTCCTGATATTCTACAATGTCATTATTAAAGGTCATGATGTATCTTTTCTAATTTTTTATGTTGGGTATTCAGTGGGTTTTTTAAATCTGGAAATGCATGGTCCTCATTTTGGGGTGATTTTCTTTTCATATATTTTTGATAACTCCATTCCCAATGTTTCATCTGTGCTCTCTGCAATTTCTATTAGATGTTTTGCTTCAGGTATTAATTCTGGTAGCACCCATTATTTTATCTTTTTTTTCTACTTAGTGGGAGATTTCCTAAACTTCTATTTTTTGACCCTGTTACTGGATTTTTAAATTTTATCCATTGTATCTTTAATTTTCCAGAGGTCTTTCTAGTTTTCTGATTATTCTTTATTATGGGATCATCTTTATCATGGGTGCCATAATTTCTAATAAGTAAGGAAAGATAATTTCAAAGAAATTTCAAAGAAATTATCTTAAGGAAAGATAGTTGTTTTTTTTAATTTTCATCTGCTTTCTGCATTACCTCTGTTTCTGTATGCTTTGGTCTCTCTCTTATATGTTGGATATTGGTCTCTTTCTTTATTATGGTGATCTGAGTTTTCCTTACATATTTAAGAGTGTAACTCTACAAATCCCACCAGACCATGCATTGTACAAATGAGCAGAGTTCACTGAGTGTGAACTTCATTCTAAGGCAACTGGGTGATCAGGTTTACTTCTGATGAGTCACTTAAAAGCAAGCTGTACTATGTAGAACATATCTTTCCATTTACATGAGTTTCCTTTTATGTTCTTCAGCAAAATTTTCTCATTTTTTCATGAATTTCATGGCACATATTTGGTAGATTAATTTCTAGGTAAATATTTTTTCTCTATGATGCAAAAGCCATCTTTACTCTTTAAATTATATTTTCTAATTTACTATTTCTGGAATATAGAAATGCGACAGAATTTTGTCTCTTGATCTTGTCATTGGCCACCTTGCTGAACTCTCCTAGTTGCTCTGAGTTTCTATTACATTTTATTTTCAGTGTGGACAACATCTGAGAAAAGCAGCTGTGTTACTTCCTTCTTACCAAGTCTTAATACTTGTTAGTTCCATGTTTTATCCTATCACTTCCTTGGTGATGCTTTTGTCTCTTATTGTTTCACGAAAGAGATTTGAGGCCACATTTGACTTCCTTTATAGGTAACTTGCCCATTTTCTGTAGTATTTTACAGGCTGAGTGTTGTTTTCTTCTCCTTGCTTGTCCATGAATGAGGCAAGCTCAGTCTTACCTGGTGTTTTCCACCAAAGAGGATCAGTGGATTTGCCTCCGTCCAGTTCTCTACACACTTAGCAGAGGTGAACACACCTGCGGCAGGAGGGCAGGCCTGTGTGAGGGGGCAACACACACTTCCCGGGTCCTAGCAGACCCCCTCTACCCGCCCTTCCACGAGTCCGACATAGAAACCTGGGGCTCCTCGTGCACAGTGGTGGCAGGCTTTCCCACTGCTCCTCCCAGCCCACCCCAGTCTCGCAGTCCCACCTTACCTGCAACAGTTCTTTCCTCTTACAACTCACACAACCGTTGCTTTCCTTTTAGATTTTTTTTATTTTCTGGTTCTGCATTATATGTAGGGCATTGGCAACTGCTCAGGGGTGTGCACAGGTCTCTCCACTTCTTGTCTCTCATTCCCAAATCCGCACTCCTTGTCTGCTTGCCATCCTAGAACAAGTCCCTTGCCCGCTGGCACGACGCTGAGCTGCGGGAACTTGGTCTCTACCAGGGCCTGAGCGGCCTGGAGGATACAGAGCTTTCCTCCAGGTTCTGGAGTGCTCTTCGCGGCGAGTTCCAGGACCCCCTGGGGCAGCTTCCCCGGCACCCTAGAGGGCCTGGGACAGAAACCCGGCAGGTGTCACCCCTGGAGTCGCTGTGGGCGGCACCTCCCACGGACAAGTCTCCTCCGAGCCCCAGAGGGAGGTGGATTCTGGCTGCAACGCCCCAAGTTCCCCACCACCCCGGGGGCCCGCGGGGCGGTCGGAACCGCAAACGGGGCGCGGAGCTCTCCAGATGTGTCCGTCCGGCGGGCGCTCTGCCTCTGCCAGAGCCGAGGGCCGCGCCAGACCTGCCGATCCCGTATCTGTCAGGGTTTCCCTTACCCTCAGTGGGTCCCCCCGGTACAGCTCATCCTTCTCCGCGATCAACTCTCCGTTCACGCTGCTGTGCGTGTTCCGCCTCCCGCCTGGGCCCCGGGCGCCCGAGACAGTGACCCCAGCTCCCCGCACCACCCGCGCCTCTCGGGGCGCGCACCACCGGGTGCCCTTTTCCTGCCGGGGGTTCCGTGGGACTTTCTAAGGTAGAAGGAGCGGGCGACAGGTGATGGTGGAGAGGGGACCTAGTGCACTCGATCAAGGAGAAATACCGGGAATGCTCCCCTTTCCTGAGAGCCGCGTCGGTCCTCCAGGACGGCCAGTATCCCAGGATGCTCGTTCCTTTGTTCTCCAGCTGAGTTCTCTGGAACCCTCCACTGCCTCATTGAGGCTCCCCGGGCCGCGGAAAAGCGGACGGCTCTCCTCCCGCTGGCTGCCAGGCACCTCTCCAAGGCGGAGGGAACCTGCTTCTCCCTCGTCCTCCCTGCAGGGAGAGCAGCGGCGACCCAAGCTCTGCTCTTCCCGCGCTCGCCCGGGAGAGGGTCCGAGCCAGGCTTTCTGGGGTTAAAGCAGATACAATTATGGACACCCTCTTTAAGGAACGGAATACAAAATTACAAATACAAAAGTAGGTATAAACTCATGCATTTAACTAGAAAGAGAAAATAAGTCACAATCAATTAGAAATTTGAAAAGTTGACAAGTTACAACTACCACAAAATCTAGAAAAATAATACACATTTTAATTAAATAATTTGTCCCACATGTATAATGCTTTCTTTCCCATATGTAAGCTACATTCTACTTGCCACTTCATGTGAACATAATTATTTTATTATTTTCTATGGGGAAAATTAAAAGATAATTCAGTCTTCCCTCTGATCAGGCTGATCAAATTTTGTCTTTCATTTATATATAGGACGCAGACAACACACACTTCGCAAATCTACTTTCTCTTTGTAGTGCTGTTATAGGTTTGTGCCTTCAAATGAAATATTTTTATAATTCAATTCCAGATTCCCACCAAAAAATGTTTTTTGCATTGATAGTAACAAATTGGAGTCATCCTGTTCCAATATTGCAACTATGACCAATGCAAGGCTTTTCCTCGGAGTAGTCTGTCACTCGGTGCATCTCAGCCCTGCTTGTCCTCCTCTGCAGGACACATCCATATGATGATTTGACCCTGTGCCCCTTGGCATCCTAGAGCCAGGTGTTGCCGAGAGGGCCACAGGAGCTTTTCTGGAAACCAGTCCTACACCAGGTGGCTGTCAACAGCTTAACTTTGCCCAGAAGTTCCTGCAAACTGCAAACACAGAGCCCACTGAATGCTAATTAAATATCCCAACTCAATTTCTCCTTAGACAGATTTCAAAAAATTCCAGGGGCCACTTCAAGACCATCTGACAAGAGTAATGGAGGGCAAGTAGGAGTGGAAGAAAACAGCAGGCTTAACTTGCTAAGATCGAAACATCTTACCTTTCCAGTTTTTACAAAACCTGTGAACCAAATGAGTGCACCGCTAGGGCCGCTCAGGGAAGGACGCTGCATCGGCTTCCTGGCGGATCTGCCCCTGCCCGCGAGGCCTCAGTTTTGGGCGGCAGCAGTGTGACCAAGCACTGGGTCCTCCTGGAATTCGTGTCCGTGGGGGGCAGGAGACCCTGGGGAGTGGAGGCAGGGTAGTCTCCAGCATCCACCCTGTGGGGTGGGGCAGCAGGCCCCTGAAGCAGCCCAGGCTCTTCCTGGTGGCAGCTCCCCCAGGCCTGTGCCAAAGACTCCTTAGGGAACCCCCTTTCTGAAAAACCTGAACTTCCTAGAGGAGAAGCAGTGATTTCTAAATAAAATTCTGAACTGTTAAAGTCAGTGGCCTTGGCCCCCTTGGCTTGAGACTGCAGAGTGGGAGCCCATCCCTTAGCCACCATACGCCCTTGCGGAGCGGCATTCTTTCAGAGCATTGATTTCCATTCTATTACACACTCACTATGTCCCCTCAAAGGCTAAGGACCCCAAGGTCAGGGATTGTGCCAGTACCTTTTGCTGGTATACAGTAGGTGCTCAAGAAATGTTAGTGAAGAAAAATAACAACACTCATTAACTAAGTAAATTATTTCTCTTCTATATTTTCACCTGCGCTTACTTCATTACCGCATTTAACCCATTCTCTAGAAAGTGTGTTTGCACATCTGCACCGCCTATTAAACGAGAAGCTCTCAGAAGGTCGGCATTACTTCTCGATTGTCTAAAATTCCCTGGAAAGAACTTGATAAATGTTTGTGGAACTGATGTTTGTCCTGGAGAGGGAATTAGTACTTCAGCCATGAATTGCAGGCAGCTTCCTTAACTTCTCTGACATTTTGTATTTTATTTATATTATATGTGTGTGTATAGATATATAGATATAGATATAGATATGTGTTCCTGTTTGCTAAGGCTGCTGTTATGTAAAACACCAGAAATGGATTGGCTTTTATAAAGGGGATTTAATTGGTTACAAAGTTACAGTCTTAGAGTCATGAAGTGTCCAAGGCAAGGCATCAACAGGGCACCTTCACTGGAGAAAGGCCACTGGAATCCAGAAAACCTCTGTTAGCTGGGAAGGAACGTGGCTGGTGTCTGCTTGCTCCCAGGTTGTGTTTCAAAATGGTGTTCTCCAAAATGTCAGCTTTCAATGGCCATTTTCAAAATGTGTCTCTCAGCTGCAGCACTAAGAACCTTCTGTTTGTCAGCTCTTTTATATGGCTCCAATGATTTAATTAAGACCCACCTTGAATGGGCGGGGTAACACCTCCATGGAAATTGTCCAATCAAAGGTCTTGTCCACAGTTGATTGAGTCATATCTCCATGGAAACACTCAAACAGTAGGTTCCAACCTAATCAACACTAATATGTCTGCCCCCACAGATTGCATTAAAGAACATGGCCTTTGGGGGGATAATACATGCAAACAGGTACAACATGTAAAATGGAAAAGTTAATCTAGAGTCAAACTCTTAGGATTCTTTCCTATTAAAATACTTAAAAGTTATACAATTCAAAATAAAAAATACAGCCTCATTTCTCAAATCACTAACAGTATTTTAAGCAATTTGAATGAAAAATAAAGCCCTTGGAGTAAATTTGAAGATATGTAGAGAAATTCCATTAAAATACACATGATTAAAATTTGTTAATTATTTTTACACAACAAGATTATAAACAATAAAATATTTATTCAGAGAAGACAAACTGGATAATCAAAAGGAATTTATGTTCTCTGGGGACCATGTAAGAAGATCTCTAATATGTATGCATGGAGTTCTTTTCCTTTTTATCATTATAGGAAAGAAAGCAGTTTAGACTTCCTGGGAATTTGCGGTGCATTATTATGCCTGATGCATATTATTACTGTATACAAAGCTGTGAAGGCTTCCTTTAGGAATTTACTATTATATTCAAAAATATATATTAGACATTTGGGCACATGGGGTCATTAGGGTAAATTCTTACTTTATGAATTTTATTTCTGATTAGGAATAAAAAATATATATGTATTTGAATAATTGTTTTAGCTTTCATCATCCTTTTACAAATGTAAATTTTTCATGAACCTACAAAATGCAGTTATTGGAAATCTCACACAGACACAGAGGAATATTTTGAAATACCCTATTCAACATGAAATAATGTTTCCCCCATCAAGGAAATTTTCACCATTTGATATTTTAGTGTAATTTTGTTGAAATATTTTCACATACCATGCAATTGTCCAAAGTGTACAATTGTTCACAGTATCATCATAGAGTTGTGCATTCATCACCACAATTGATTTTTGAACATTTTCATTACTCCAGGAGACAAAAATAAAAATAACACTGAAAACAAAAGTAAAATGAACACTCAAAACATACCCCTCCCCCCCCCCCAGTTATTCATTTACTTTTTGTCCCCTTTTTCTACTCATCTGTCCATACCGTGGATAACGTGAGCGTGAGCCACCATAAGGTTTTCACATTCACACTGTCACACCACATAAGCTATATAGTTATACAATCATCTTCAAGAATCAAGGATATGGGACTGCAATTCAACAGTTTCAGATATTTCCTTCTAGCTATTGTAATAAACTAAAAACTAAAAAGGGATATCAGCATAATGTGTAAGACTTACCTCCAGAATGACCTCTCAGCTCCAAATTTGAAATCTCTCAACCACTGAAACTGCATTTCATTTCTCTTCCCCTTTAGGTCCAGAAGGCTTTCTCAATCCCATGATGCTAGGTCCAGGCTCACCCCCAGGAGTTGCATCCCATGTTGCCAGGGAGATTTATACCCCTGAGAATCGTTTCCCACATTGCGGGGTGGGGGGAGGCAACAAGTCTAGCTGCGAGTGGGCTTAGAGAGAGAGGCCAAATCTGAGCCACAAGAAGTGTCTCTGGGGGTCGCTCTTAGGAACAATTGTAAGTAGGCTTAGCCTCTCCTTTGCAGTAACAAGCCCCAAGATCAAGGGCTCAGCCTACTAAACTGGTAGTTTCCAATGCTTGTGAGAATATCAGGAATTCCCCAGGTGGGGAAGTTTAATATTTCCACATTTTCCCCTAGTTCCTCAAGGGGAATTTGCAAATACTTTTTATTCTCTGCCCAAATTACCCAGGGATGTATTGGGGCTTCACACTAACCTGTACAAACAAACCAGGTCTCACCCCCTATTCAAGGTTCCATGGTTTATGGTGTTTGAATAAACTGACCATGCAAGTTAAAGTATATAGTGTGCTACAGAAAATATAAATTTTGCACCCATAAACATCTCTTCCTTTGGTCCCACAAGGAAGCCAAAGTTTTAAAACACAGTTAATATCATTCTTTACCCCTTAGTCTGATCTAATCCAGTAATAACCAAGTCCATTTTGTTCATATCTCCAGTCGAAGCCTGATCTCCTTTTCAGCCTCTTTAACAGTTGCTGCACAGGGCAATGCCAACACTCACAGCTGCCAAACTCTGGTTCTGAGTCTCAGATGCCACACAGACACCAGAAGTTCCAAGGACTGACCAGGTCACACATAAATAGCTCAGAATCTCAAATTAGAAATAACTGTTACAGCTCATGAATATATGTGACTGCTGTAAGAGCTTACAATCTAGGAACCTTTACCTAAGCCTTCCCCTCATAACTCATGCTCCCAGTTTCAATTCTCGGAGTTTGCACATTATTGTTAGTTCGTATTAGTGAGGCGTTATAATGTTTGTCTTTTCGATTCTGGCTTATTTCACTCAACATACTGTCCTCAGGGTCCATTCACCTAGTTGCATACCTCCCAACTTCATTCCTTCTTGCTAAAACTCAGTATTCCATTGCATGCACACACCACATTTCACCATTCTGTTCATCAGTTAATATACCCTTAGGCCACCTCCATCCATTGCCAATTGTGAATACTGCACCATTTGCACCAGTGTGCAAATGTCCATTCATGTCCCCACTCTCAGTTCCTCCAAGTATACAGCTAATAACAGGGTTGCAAGACCATATGGCAACCCCATAGTTAGCTTCCTATGGAACCACCACCCTGCCCTCCAGATGGGTTGCACCATTCTACTTCCTCACCAGCAGGGAATTTTCTCCAGCACTTGTATCCCTCCGTTTATTTTTTAAACAGTTTTATTCACAGGCTATATAATCCATCCTAAGTAACAATCAATGATTCCCAGTATAATCACATATTTATGCATTCACCACCACAATCTGTATGAGGACGTTTCTATTTCTTCCGCAATGAAAGAGGAAGAGAAGAAAAAAATGAAGAATAAAAAGAGGTAGAAGAAAAAGAATAAGGTAAAATAAAATACAATGTAATGGCCATACAAAAAGAATAGCACCAAGAATCCCATATCACTCCCTTATAACCCCCTCTCATAGACATTTAACTATAGTATACTGCCTTTATTATGATTAATGGAAGCATATTACAATGCTACTGTTAACTATAACCTCCAGTTTGGATTGATTGCATCTTTTTCCCTTATACCATCCAATTTTCAATACCTTACAATGTTGAAATTCATTTGTTCTCCCTCATGTAAAAACATTCTTATATTAGAATGCTTAATCACTGTCATTGACCACTCTAGGTTTCACTAAGTTACACAGTCCCGGTCTTTATCTCTTATCTTTCTTTCTGGTATCATACATGCCTCCAGCCTTCCTCTTTCACCTGTACTCACACTCAACTTTGTTCTGTGTACTTACAATATTGTGCTACCATCACAGAGTATTATGCTGTTTCTGGATCTGTGCAATCAATCCTGCTGACTATTCTGTACTCCTTCAACATCAGATGCCTAATCTCTACCCTCTTTCTATCTCCTGATAACCTGTGTCAACTTTAAATTTCAAGGTTCGCTCATTAATGTTAGTTCATATCAGTGAGAACATCCAGTATTTGTCCTTTGCTTTCTGGCTAATTTCACTCAATGTAATGTCTACTGTCTACAATTTTGCTTTTACATTTTATATGTCTTATCTTATTACATACCATATCTTATTATATTTTTATTTTTCTCTCTCTCTTTTTACTCTCATTGGTAGTCTTCTTTTGTACTCTATTCTCCAAATCTGTCTCTCCTTTCTTTTTCTATCAGCCTGTAGTGCTCCATTTACTATTTCTTGTAGAGCAGGCATCTCATTCACAAATCTCTCACTGTCTGTTTTTCTGAACACATTTTAAACTCTCTCTCATTTTTGAAGGGCAGTTTTGCCAGATATGGAATTCTTGGTTGGTAATTTTTCTCTTTCAGTATCCTTAATATATCATACCACTGCCTCCCTGCCTCCATGGTTTCTACCAAGAAATCTGCACATAGTCTTTATTGAGCTTCCCTTGTGTATCAGGGATTGGTATTCTCTTGCTGCTGTCAGAATTCTCTCTTTATCTTTGACATTTAATAATCTGACTATTAAGTGTCTTGGAGTCAGTCTACACAGATCTATTCTGTTTGGGGTACATTGCGTTTCTTGGATCTATAATTTTATGTCTTTCATAAGAGTTGGGAAATTTTCAGTGACTATTTCTTCCATTATTCCTTCTGCCCCTTTTCACTTCTCTTCTCCTTCTGGGACACCCATGTCATATATATTCATGCACTTCATGTTTTCAGTCAAGTCCCTGAGACCCTGCTCCTTTTTTCCATTCTTTTCCCTCTCTGTCCTTTTGTATGTAGGATTTCAGATATTCTTTCCTCCAGTTCATGAATCCTTTCCTCTGACTAGTAGACTGTTTCTTTTTCCCACGGGGAAGTGTTCCAACTCAGCCTGCCATGCTAATGGAGGAGGGCACCAGCTCTGCAGTTTGGGGAGCTTTACTTAGAGTTCTATGCTGCAGTCTCAGCCATTCCTCCCATTCCAGACTGGTGTACAATGTGTGTCCAACACAGATATACCCCAGCAGTTGATCCAGACCATTTACCAGTTACTGGACTAGAGGACTAACCAAACTCCACACCTCCCTATGTCCCCATCTTGCCCTGCCTCCTCCCCCATTTAAATTTTATTGCAGTCTTCAAAATAAATAAGAAATGAACTTCATTTTACTGAAAACTGTGTAGTTTTAGTGGCATTTGTTCCAGAGCCTGAAAATAATTTGTATAAGTAAATAGTTCATCAAGATGTTTCAAATAATCAGAAGGAAAAAGGAAGGCAATTTGAGAGGAATGGGTAAGTTATAGCAGCTACTTCAGTTCTTCTCAAAGTGTCAGGTAAAAAATGTCCCTTGGCCAACAATGTTACTTCTTTTGGTAAAGATGTGTCGATTCTGTTTCTCTGGAGAACACTAACTAGTGCAGCCTGTTGTCCTGACTCCTCCAAACCTTTCCTTTCCAAAACTTGGGGAAAGTCTTAAACACAAGTATGCAGCTGGTTTGCTGAAAGATCCAAGCTTGGAAAACACAGCAAAGTAAGTCACCCCTGAATACCAAGTCACCTAAACTACCACGATATCTGAAGTCTCACCTCTTGGGATTCATTCTTTGGGGTTTTTTGCAGTATGTAATTCTGATCCCATTACTCAATCACATTGCATCCAGAATGTACTATACACTGTTTGCCCATCCAGGAAAATAAATCCCAAGTGGGAAGAAATACCAGATAGATTGGGGAGGCAGGAGAGCTGCCCTGTAACTGAGCAGGGCCAATGAGAACAGTGTGGGGTTCTGGACATTCAGGAAATGGCTTATGGGTGTCCTGGGGGTGGGGAAGGGGGAAGGCAGGAGTGGAAAAGGGTGATAGATGTTTCATGGGACAGCAGGATGATGGTAAAAATGAATTTACAATTCAGCCCAGGACAAGTTTTACCTTTTATGGTCTACTTATTTCAGAAAAGTTTCTTTTCAAAGTCAAAACGTGGCCTTAATGCCAACATCAATTTTATTTTCCTTTGAGAGACTGCTCAGAATTTCCAACAACAACGACAAAATTATGCAGCACTTACAAATGCAACAACAATTTCACAGTAATTCCAACAGCACGCCCTAACAGGTGAGTAAAATGCCCTTTGGCTTAGGATGCTCTCCCTGGAGTATTTGAATGATATTTCTGGTTCTTACCTTGCAGAGAAACATAGAGCAACACACCGTGAGCAGGTCGGTTTGCGCGGTGCCCTGACTGTCCCTGTCCTGTCCCAGGATACGTATCCTTGATAAGCTGAGGCACTTCCCATTTCCCTCCTCTCCCCTCTGAAGCAGAGGCCCACACTGGAATACTTATTCTGAAAGGCAAATGCAAATGAAGGCGGGATTATGCTTGGTGCTAATAGCAAATCTCAGTAGGGAGGACATATGGCTCACAGGACAACCAACATCCTTGAAATTCAGGAAAATGGATACTCAAGAGAATATTCATAAGTGGGGAAAGACTCATTGCTTGTACTGACACTTTCCAGATAGAAAAAGGGCATGGTTTTCCCTGGCACCAAATTTTCATATCATATTTTAACACTCATATCTACTAAATGTTAAAAGAATAACTATTAAAGTAAAAAACATCATCACACTTGGATCCCTTGATAAGGAATCTTGCCTGTTCATCTTATAGCATTTATCCTTTGGAACATTTCTCAAACCAGATGACTAGCTATAGAAATTTACTTTTAACAGTTGATGATTCCCTTAGTAGCAGTAAATTCTTACTCAATTTCATATCCACCAAAGAGAAAATGTGGAAAACAGAAACAAAAAATCAACTCAAAATGACCTAAATATTAGAGCCACAAATACTAAACTCCTAGAAAAAAAATGTAGGAAAGCATCTTCAGGACTTATGTTAGAGTGTTAAGCTTTACACCCAAAGCACAAGCAACAAAAGAAAAAATAGATAAATGGAAACTCATCAAAATTAAAAACTTTTGTGCCTAAAAGGATTTTATCATGAAAGTTAAACAACCTACACAATGGGAAAAAATATTCAGAAACCATATATCCAATAAAGGTTTAGTATCCAGAATACATAAATAAATCCTTCAACTTAGCAACAAAAAGACAAACAACTCAACAAATGGGCAAAAAAATAGACATCTCTCCAAAGAAGATATATAAGTGGCCAAAAACCACATGAAAAGATGCTCAACATCATTAGCCATCAGGGAAATGCAGCTCAAAACCACAATGAGATGCCATTTCTCACCCACTAGAAAGGCCACTATTTTGAAAGTGGAAAATGAGTGTTGGAGAAGATGTGGTGAAATAGGAACACTTGTTGATTGTTGCTGGGGGTGTTAAGTAGAGCAGCCACTGGGGAAGACAGTTAGGCAGTTTCTCAGAAAGTTAAGTAAAGAATCACCATGTGACCTGGCAATCCCACTACTAGGTATGTGCCCAAAAGAATTGAAAGCAGGGACTCGAACTGATATTTGCACACTGATGTTTATTGTGACATTATTCACAATTGCCAAAAGATGGAAGCAACCCAAGTGTCCATCAACCAATGACTGGATAAACAAAATGTGGCATATGCATGCAATGGAATATTACTCAGCTGTGACAAGGAATGAAGTTCTGACAGCTAAGACAGCATGGATGAACCTTGAAGACATGTTGAGTGAAAGGAGACAGATACAGGAGGACAAATACTGTATGATCTCACCGATATGAAATAATTATAATAAGCAAGCTCATAGAGCTAAAATCTTAGAATATAAGCTACCAGGGGACAGGTGGGGATAGGGAAGGGGAAGTTAAGGCTTAAAATGCGCAGGGCTCCTATTTGGAACAGTGGAAATGTTTGGTAATGGCTGGTGGTGACGGTAGCACAGTGCTGTGAATATAACTGACAGCACCGAAATACATACCCAAGTATGGTTAAAAGGGGAAACTTTAGCTCGTATATATGGTAATAGAATAAGTTAAAAAAAATCCATGGAACTGCACTACATAAACAGTGAACCCTAAGTTAAACAAGGACTGTAGCTAATAGTATAATTATAAAAATGTTCTTTCATCAATTGTAACAAATTTACCACACCAATGCAAAGTGTTAATAATAGGGTGATATATGGGAATGCTGTATTTTATGCACAATTGTTCTGTAAACCCACAACTTCGCTAATTTAAAAAATAAAAGTGGAAACAAACAGAAAATTTGGCTCCACCTGAAAAGAAGCCAGTTTCCTACGGTCTTCATGTTCTCTCCCCAGCTATTTCTGAGTGAACTTTTGTGAGCAGCACACACATAATTTAATTTGACATTTCTTAAATGTGTAATTTATTTTATATTTTAGACTTCTTCTTTCTTTTTCCCCATTTATATTTCTTAAAGCATGGGAAAAATAATACCCAGAAGCCTGGTATAAACAAAAATAGAATGCCTTTTAAAGCATGTATTTATACTTTATATTAATTTTTCATTTTAAAATATTTATATGTTATATTAAACTTTTATATGGAAAATTATTTTTTTAAATTGCTAACATGAATCCATTTGAACAATGCCAAGGCATAAATGTTTGCTTCCTGCATTTTTTAAGCATTTTAAATGTTATTTTTCTATTTAAAAATCCATGCTAGTTTGGATTGCCTTCAATATGGATTTAAAAACAAAAATAAAATCAGCTGTAACTGCAACATGACACAGTTAAGAGTGGGGTTTACGGTATCGGGGAGCTGGATAAGCTGATTACATCTCCAGCTTGGGAAAGTCACCCACCTTTCAGTACTTCAGTTTCCTCATCAATAAATGGGAACAGCAACGCCAGCCTCAGAGAACTGCTGTGGGACCCCAAGTCACTTTGAACTGTTTGTTACTCTCCCCGAAGAACCTCTGGTGTTACAGATTCCATCGTCACGCCGAGGAATGGCTGACATTTACAGATAACATGACGCTTTGCTCTATGCTATGCAGATGAGTCACTGCTTGGGTCCTCTCAAAATCTGCAAACTCACACACACACACACGCTCACACACACTCACTCACACACACACGCTCAAACATACACTCACACACACTCACACACATGCTCCCACACGCTCACACACATGCTCACACACACACTCACACACACATGCTCACACACACTCTACACATTCACACACACGCTCACACACTCACACATACACACACGCTCACACACATGCTCACACACATCACACACTCACACATGCACACACATACACTCACACACTCACACACTCACACACATGCTCCCACACGCTCACACACACGCTCACACACACACTCACACTCACACACACACATACACACACACATACACACACTCACAAACACACACACTCACTCACACACTCACATACTCTCACACACTCACACTCACACACTTACACACACTAACACACTCACACATGCTCACACACGCACTCACACACATGTTCACACACACACGCTCATACACACACACATGCTTACACTCACACACTCTTACACACTCACACACTCACACACATACACTCACACTCACAGTCACACACTCACACACATGCTCACACACACATGCACACACTGACACTCACACACACTCGCACACTAACACACACACACTCACACACACTCACACACACATGCACACACTCACACACATGCACACACATGCCCATGCACACATGCACACATGCACACACGCACACACATATGCTCACACACACTCACACACACACTCACACACACACACTCACACATGCACGCACACACACACCCCACACCCTGGGGTGGAGGGACCTGCAGGAATCTGCAGTCAACACATAAAAACACAATCATGGGTGTTCTGTGCTGGTGTCCGACACTTGTCAAGTGTAAATGGAGAAACGTGGGCATCCCTGGGAACCCCATTTCCCATGAAGAGAGGGCTGAGCCCCCTGTTCACCGTGGGGAGGCTTCGTGGAGGAGCACGTGTTTCAGTTACAGTTTAATGGCCAAGAGGCAGCTTGGTGGAAAGAGAAAGGCCTAATGTGGGCTGAGGCAGCCAATCCCTACGGCGCGGCCTGGGGCTCAGATGACTGCATCGAAGTCTGTCTACGCGAGGGAGGACCCGGGAGCCAGAGGGGAAACCAAGGACACTGCGTGCAGGGCCTCTGCCAACAGGTGCAATCGCAGCCCAAGGGTCTTAGCGCTGGGGAAGAGCAGTTAGGACAAGACACGGCCGAGCTTTGAGGGCAGACAGAAAGAGCACTGGGAAGAACTTCTCGGGGCCAAGCTAGGATGAGCCAACAACCCTGAGCACATCGGCTGGTCGAGTGTGAGGGCTAAACAGGGTCAGGCATGGAGCAGAAGGGGCTGCGATTGGCTCAGGTGCAAAAAGACAAGTCCCTGGGTCAGGGGTGGAAAGAGCAGGTACCGCGGGGGGGGGGGTGTGAAACAGTGAAGTTTATTCACCAGAAAACTGGGTGTGCAGAACCAAGAACAAGGAGGTAAAAATGGCCCATGTTTGCCAGTTGAAATTGGGGAGAGATGGTGATTTGGCTTTCGTGGCTGGCAGGGGCCGGGCAGAGGGTGCGGACTCACTCCTCGCTGTTGCCCCTCGCCCACCCTCAGCTGACTTGGGGGCTCCCCCCAAGGAGTCCTGTGCACAGGGTGAGAGGAACCAGGAGGGCGAGCAGGTGAAAGGGAAACAAGCACATCCAAGCCCCTGCTGCCCGGAGGTGAACGCTGAGCCCTGACCGTCCTCTGCGGCTCTCCTGCCCAGAGCCCTTCGTCGCGGCTGCCCAGTGGCCAGTGCTCAGCCTGTTGCTCCTGGGTACAGGGGAAGCCAGTACATTTATCCAAAAACAGTTTTATGCACAAACCACTCAAACCTGCAGACACACAGGTACACCTTCCAAAGCCAGAAAGCAGTGTCAGAGTTCAGGTTAAGAAACTATCAATGGCCTTTTCTTATTTTCCTTTTGTGAAATGAGTTTTGCTGTCTGCACTGAATCATCTGAGAGATCTCCTTGCTGCCACCTTGTCTCAGTTTGCCCGGGCTGCTGTCACAAAGTACAACAGACAAGTCAGCTTAAAGAACTGAAATTGACTGTCTCGTGGCTCTGGAGGCTGGAGTCCAAATCAAGGTGCCGGCAGTGCCACGTTTCCACAGAAGGGGAAAATCCCCTCCGTGCCACTCCTCTGGCTTCCGGTAAGTAGCGGCAATCGGGGATGTCCCTCGGGCTGCATCGTAGCTCAGTCTCTGCCTCCATCGCGTGGCCATCTCGTCCCTCTTTCTCCTACGACCATGTCCACATTTCCCCTTCCTAGGAGGATACTGCTCATGTCTGATGTTTGGCCACATTCACTTAACAGCATCTTCAAAGATCCTATTTCCATAAAGGTTTGCATCCCCAGGACTGGGTATCACGATGTGAACATGCCTTTTGGGGGGACACAGTTCAACCCATAGCACCCCAACATTTGATTCACACCTATCATCTCATGAACAGATTGAACCTTGGCAAATGAGAACAAACATTCCTGTTTCCTCATTAGCTAGTCACATCTTTTCTCCTGTGGTATTAAGAAAAACTGTAATCAGATTGTTCTGGTTTGCTAAAGCTGATGAAATGCAACATACCAGAAATGGGTTAGCTTTTACCATGGGGATTAGGTCACAGATTTACAGTTGTTATGCCATGAAATGTTCAAATTAAGCATCAACAGGGTGACACCTTCTCCGAGGAAAGGCCGCTGGCATCTGGGGCTCCTCCGTCACGTGGGAAGGCACATGTCAGCATCTGCTTGTCCTTCTCTCCTGAGTTTTGTTGCTTTCACATTCTGGCTCCAGTGGCTCCTCCCTCAGCTTTCCTGGTGCCCTTCTCTGTGAGCTTCTCTGATTTCTTCTCCCTATAAGGACTCCAGTAGGGGGATTAAGACTCACCTCGATTGAGGTGGGTCACATCTTGATTGAAATAACCTAACCAACGGGTCCACCCACAGCAGGTTTGCACCCACAGGAATAGATAAAAGAACACGGCCTTTTGTGGGACACATAACAGCTTCAAACTACCACACAGATAAACACATTTTTAAAGAACAGACAGTACAAAAGCAATGCTGCTTTAGGGGCTCATTAAATTTGATGCATTTTAGAGAGTAGTGCACAGTCCTGAAGAAACAGTTTCCAGCGTGCCACAGTGCAAACAGCAAAGCAAAGAGCTTTCATCAGAGTGAGCCTCTAAGAGCCATCTCCCACCACGAGCAAGTGCCTCCCCTTCCAGCAGACAACACGCATCTAATTAACACACAGATCTAATCGCCGTCACCGAACAGGCAACAAACTACATTAAAGGGAAAGAAATTAAGAGCAGGAAAAATAGGAATCAAAGGTTCCCTGGGCACTGCTCACCTGAGAAATGCAGTTGTACTCAGGAGGGTTGGCTCTTTAGTGACTGAGCCACCTCCTCCACACACACAGCTTTTGTCCTGTGAAGCCGTGAAACGAAGCAAGTCTCCCAGGGGCAGCAGAGGATGGGGCTGGGTACGAGGGCTGGTGTCCTGGCCTGGAGGCGTGCTCTGAGCTGGCTGGTTTCACCCAGCCCCCGCCTGGCTCACGGTGACCATAAAATACGAATGGGGGACGGGGCAGGACCCGACCGGACAACACACGTGGTCGCTCACAGCTCACGGCACCAGCTCAGCCAGGGACTGCACCTGGGCCCAGGGAGGAGGAAATTCAGTTTTGTCCCCACTGTCACCCTGGCTTCTTGTCAGAGGTGAAGAATCATGAACAGAAATCTTATATGGAAGGTCTTTGGGGAAGATCGTGATTCCCACCCAAACAAGACAGAGCTGCATAAACTCTGAATGACTTTTGGGATAGATTCTTGTGGCAAAGACAGCCTCCTTTTCTTTCCCAAAGGCGATGGCCTTGCTCTTTTCAGGCACCTCACTGGAGAAGCTGTCCCAGGCTCCTTCCACACCCCAAATGAGTTATCCCAGAATACTCTACACATATAGTAAGAACCTTCTGCATAGCTGCTGAAAAGTTGGCACTCATTTATTGAGGCTGCACATTTTCTTGACTCTATTTTCTCCAACATCACCAAAAAGTGACTAGGGACAATTGAGTATTCCATTTTCTGTTTGAGCATGATCAGACTTTTGACCCTCCTCCCACATTTTTTTGTTGTGTCAGTAAATGTTTAAGAGAAAAGAAAAACTGAAATTGGACATAAGTCAAGAATTAGAACCACAGATTATTAGCTCTGGAAGGGAGCCAGGGGTTACACGATCAGTCTTCTATCCAGTGTCCTCCTTAAAACATTTTTGAAGGGGGGTTTTCAACTTTGTTTTAAATGCATTTAATAGCAGGAAGTTCATTATCTCTCAAAGTAACTTGTTCTACCATTTTCCAACTCTATTTAGAAAGTTCTTTCTCGAAGGAAGCGGAAAGCTACAACCCTATAACTCCTAACCGTGAATCTTCTTTTGCCTTCTGGAGCAAAGAGTGCAAGGTAATTGCCTTATTTATATATCAATCTTCCAAGTATTTAAAGACTGTGATTTCTTTCCATAATATTTCTTACTCCACGCTAATCATCCAGGTTCCTTTCTATAATATTTGGATATTAATACCCACTTAGCCAAGTTACTGTGATTAATGCAGTAAACATTATGGCACAATTGTTCAAAGGGTGGTATTCCTAGTATGAAAAGATCTTTGAGTCTTGTCTTCTCCATCCATCCTTCAGAAGAAATTGACAATCCTCTTTGGAACACTTTCTAATTTCTGAATATCAATATCCCTCTTCAAATCTGTGGAGCAGAACTGAATGTAATCCTTCAACTGAATAGTAGTCAAAGCAAAATTTTTGCACTATACTTTTTGTGATCAGGACAAGAGATCTCATTGTTTGTTTGTATTTTTATGTGTGATAAATAAGCTTATCATTTTGTTAGCCTGTTTAGCAGCAATATCAACTAACTGCTCCTTTAAATACTCTGGATTCACCTAAACTATTATTAAACAAGGTTTCTCTCCTTTTTATTTTTGCAAAATATATTGTTTTATAACATTTAGCTGAGGGAAGATTGACTCATGACTAAAATGTGGATTTACTTTGTGTGCCCTCTATTTCTGTCATTAACAATGATAACAAAAAATTACGTGTTATAGGTCAAAAAGTTCTTCTCTTTGACCTGAAAAAAAGAAAAATAGACCTCAGAGGATATGATATTTTCTGCACAACCAACAAACATTTCAGGGGAAAATAATTTCTGGAGAAATAACATTGAGAAATGCTTCAAATTAGACTAAGATGTTTACTTACTGACACTATAAAATCACCTTGCAAAGGAGACTTATTTTGTTTAATATCAGTTATTATTTCTCACACATTGCCAGACCATTTAGACATATGAGCAAACAAATAATTTTCTTTCCACAGCTTTGTTGACTCTTGCCAATGACTATAACACAAGGCTTTTTAGCTACTTGGTTTGCACAGATCATGACCAAATACCTCACTGGGGAACGTCACCCTGATTTTCTAATCATCAACTTAATGTATTAAAAATGCTCAAAACTTCTTACATGTACAGAAATAGAACTATTTTAAAGTCATGAGTCAACAAATTTTGATTACCCTTGGAGGAAAGAATATGTTCTAAATAGGAAAACAGTGTTTTAACTTGGTGTTGACTCTAAAAGGGAATAGTGCCGCTGTGGTAACAGTACTGACTGTCAAGTCTGCGACTCTCTCCGGAAGACAGAATTTCACTAATCAGTCGTCTGAGAAGGAACAGGGTGTGAGGTTGGCCCATCTTTTGGCTGGAGTTTATTTACGACCTTCGGGAGCCTGCAGCTGTTTCTATGCTCCATGGAATATACATGGGAGAAGCAGGTGCTCACGTCTGGCTATTTACTCCACTGATTTCAAGAGAAATTGTGGATACACAGTGTGACCAGGCAAATCATTGGGTTGGTGAGAAGAAGAAAAGAAAAGCACAGCCTTCCACATGTGAAGTCGTAGATCCAGGGGAAGCTGGCGGCGGTGGCCTGAATTCTATCTGTTCTTGCTCAGCCGTGAGAATGCAGCTGTCAACCAAATCAGCTCATCCACAGGGGCACATACTGCAGACGTGAGCTCATCCTCTGGCGTCTGTGTCCGTGGGATGAAGGATAAAGGACCGTACTGTTTACAGAGGATTTCCATTTCCAAAAGGTAGAGTTTTTCCCTAAAACCTATATGATACTTTATGATATTTCGCCTCTCTTTGGTTGGTATTTACGGCAATAGTCACCCCCTCAGTGTCTGTTGCACACGGGCTTCTGCGTGGCAACTGTTTCATCTGTGTATTTATTTACAGCTCTCTATTCCAAGAGTAATCAAGTATAATATTTTCTAATGGATCGTACAACATAATAAAAATGAAAATTAACTTGAAAATCAGTAAGAAAAATGAGGCTAAGGGGTAGAAAGAAATAGAAATGAAAGACAGAGCCAGGACTTAGTTTAGTCCAAGAAGCAATGCTGCGCAGTCCTAGTTGTTCCTGTGAAAATGAAAACATAATTATGCATAAGCTTCACGGTTGCTTCAGTGTTTCTTAGGTGCTCAGGAACGTAACGGCCACGCGGTGCCCGGCCAGGAGGACGCCTGTCCGGGCTGTCTCTCCAGAAGAGCTGTGTGTGGCATCCCCCACGCACCACGCTCATGCACTCAGCAACGCCATTCGCCAGCCATTGTCTGCGGAAGGTTGTCCTTACTCTACGACGACGAGGTCCTTATTCTAGACGACAAGGCCGTCCTATGACGACAAGCCAGCGGGGGGCTGAATTAGCACAAGTTGCAGCAAGAGGATGGGTAACATTTTCTAGGAGCACGGCTCTCTGGAGTTGATGTGGGACCCTCGCTATGATTTAATGCAATTAAATGGTGTGGTGTACGGGGAAATAGTTACTGGAATGCTTAAAACAGAATAACAGGAAGCCCTTGTAAGTGCTCGCTTTGAATCAATTACCCCACCATAAGCTACATGAAGGAAAGTCCTCAGAACTCTTTCCCTTACCTGTCCCCCGGATTAAACACGAGCTGGGGCTCTGCGACAGCACCCACAGAAGCGCCCGTGTTAAACGGTATCAGAGCACGTGCC
>PVKY010003302.1:0-22140 GCA_004027775.1 Bradypus variegatus | reverse complement strand
CCCTTTTATAAAAGCCAATCCATCTCTGGTGTTTTGCATTCTTGCAGCATTAGCAAACTAGAAGAGATTTTGGTACCAGAAGTGGGGTGCTGGTGCTGCTGAGTTTGCAAATACCAAACATGTTGGAATGGCTTTTTAAATGGATAAGGGGAAGATTCTGGAAGAATTGTGAGGAGCTCGACAAAAAAGACCTATACTGCTTTGAAGAGACTATTTGTGGAAATATGGACTCTAAAAATACTTCTGACGAGGCCTTGAACAGAAATGATGAATGTGTTGTTGCAAACTGGAAGAAAGGCGATCTTTGTTTTAAAATGGCAGAGAATTTGGCAAAATTGAGTCCTAGTGTCAGATGGAAGGAAGAATGTGAAAGTGACAACCTGCAATACTTAGCTGAGGAGATCTCCAGACTACGTGTGGAGGATGTACCCCGGCTTCTCCTTGCAGCTTATAGTAAAATGCGAGCAGAGAGAGATAAACTTAGAACTGAACTCTTGGATTCAAAGAAACCAGAAGCTGATGGCTTGGAAAATTACTGGCTTCCAGGAGGTAGAAACCCAGAAGCTACAGCCCATCATGAGGATGTAACCAAACATGGAACCCAGCCACCATTTCAGTACAAGCCAAGATTGGAAAAGGAGTTAAGCAGAAAGGATTTGTGGAAAGTTCTATTGTCTGACAGCTTTGACCCCTGTGTGCTTCATGTGAAGCCAACAGAATTTTTGCGAGATCTTTATAGACAGAGACGTTGCCGGTCTGGACGGGAGGAGACAGATAAGGGACAAACTGAAGGAAAAATTTCTTCAAAGACAGAGCCATGGAGGTTGAGGTCTGGAGTCAAGAGGTCTCAGGCTGGGAGAGCAGAGCAGCCCACACGCATGGAAAGGGTGAGTTTGCCCTGGAGTTCGAGGGCGGGCCTTACGCCTCAATGTTCAGGAAGTGTCCTGCCACTCCAAGCCCTAAAGAGGGTGGAGCACATTCCCAGGAAATTGGGGAGAGCCTGGCTGCCACGCCACTGTTCTGAAGGGGTTAAGCATGTGCCCCGGAGATGGAAGGAAATCCAGGTGCTGCCCTGATGTTTGAGGAGGATGGGGCTCAGAAGGTGGTCTCCCCAGTGTGTGGATATGTTGGAGCACTCACCCAAGCATTTGGAGAGGAAAGGGCTGCCACAAAGGCCCTTAGAAAGGGTTAGACTCCCGCTCTCTCAAGCCCCAAGGATGCAACATCATTCTGTAAATTACTCTCAGACTTTGAAATCTAATGGAGTTTGTCCTGCGGGTTTTAGGAATTGTTTTGTTCCTGTTAACCCTGTTTTCCTTACTCTTTCTCCTTATGGCAATGGAAATGTTTATCCTATGAATGTCCCTCCTTTGTATATTGGAAGCACATAAGTTGTTCTAAGTTCACAGATCCACAGCTAAAGGAAAATTATGCCTTAGGACTGACACTCCTAAAATTGATTTTGATGGAATTTTGTACTTAACTATTGTTACTGAAATGATTTAAGTTTCTGTGATATTGTGGAATGAATGAAAGATAATGTCGTTTTGGGGTCCAGGGGGTGGAATGTGCCAGTTTGAATGTATTATGTTCCCCAAATGCCATTATCTTTGATGTAATCTTATGTGGGCAGACCTATCAGTGTCAGTTAAATTGAAATTCTTTGAGTGTTTCCATGGAGATGCACCCCACCCAACTGTGGGTGATGACTCTGATTGGATAATTTCCATGGAAGTGTTGGCCCACCCATTGGGTGGGTCTGAATTAAATTACTGGAGCACAATATAAGATCAGACAGAAGGAGCGCGCTTGCTACAGCCAAGAGGGACACTTTGAAGAAAGCACAGGAGCTACAGATGAGAGACAGTTTGAAAATGGCTCTTGAAAGCAGACGCTTGCTCCAGAGAAGCTGAGAGAGGACAAATATCCCAAGTGCAACTAAGAGTGACATTTTTGAGGAACTGCAGCCTAGAGAGGAACATACAGGGAGAAAGCCACTTTGAAACCAGAACTTTGGAGCAGACGCCAGCCACGTGCCTTCCCAGCTAACAGAGGTTTTCCAGACACCATTGGCCATCCTCCAGTGAAGGTACCCGATTGCTGATGTGTTACCTTGGACACTTTGTGGCTTTAAGACTGTAACTGTGTAACCAAATAAACCCCCTTTTATAAAAGCCAATCCATCTCTGGTGTTTTGCATTCTGGCAGTATTAGCAAACTAGAAGAATAACTATGTGGATATTCCAAGAGCCACTGGTTGTACACTTAGGATGGACTGTATGGTGTGTGACTAAAACTGTTTTTAAAAAACAAGGCTCATAATAGTTAATTCATATCTTTTTCTTCTTTCCTAAAACTAGTATAGAAGTATTGCCAGGAACATAAAAAGATATTAATTTTCCAAAGCATAAATGCTAAGGTCTTCTACATGAGAGCCTCGAGCCGAGTTGGCCCTCTCTGGCCTCCTCTCCGCGCCCTGCCAGGCCCTTACTAGGCTTCCTGTATTCAGCTTTGTCCATCCTCATTGCCAAGACCCTAAGTGTCCTTTCTTCTGTGCTGACTGGCAAAGCCTCAGATTCCTTCCAGGACCACTGAGCCTTCCTCCTTGTCTCCCACCCTCTACCCACCCCCATCAATTTCAATGCCCTGCCTAAAACATATCTCATGGGCTCCCCTTTTCCATTTTCTCCCCTTCTGCCCAAACACTATATCGACCTTCATCCTCCTGGGACCTCTTAACTCCCCCAACTCCTGTTTTAGATGACCTAATCCTCCTACTCCACATGGGGAAAATATGCCCTCAGCAGAGTTCAGCAGGCAAGCAAGGTGGGAGGAGCTCTGAAAGTCATCCTGGGGCACCAGAGGCCAGATCACCAGGCAGGTCACCCACATGGCAGCAGTTCGCTGACGGACCCACAGAGAGGCCAGTTACTTTCTGAAAAGGCCCCGAACGGGCCACATTTCCTTGAAAGGTTCCACAGCTTACACAGTCCTAAAGGACATCTCAGGGCCCTGTGGTGTGCTAGAGAAGGTTGGGGGAGACAAGTAAGAACCAGGAAGCTTCCAGTGTCCCCTAGGATGGTGTGTGTGTAACGGGACGCACCAAGGAACCCAGCCACAAACGACAGCGATGTGGAAACAAGGAAGGCTTCGGGAGCGCAAAAGAGGAAGAAAGAACATGCTTTGGACTGGAGGAACCAAAAACGGCCGCCCCCAAATTCTGGGGTTGGGGATTTGGCCAGAACATCTCTTCCCCCTGTCTCCCTTGGCTTTTAAAACCCCAAGGAAGCAGAACTACAGGCATTGTGGTAGAGAGTTCATGTTTTGGATGGGCCCCGTGGGGTTATTGACCAGAACTCGGACGTGCGGGTAGACAGGCAGAGCCGCGCGGAGATTTCCGCCGGGAAGCCAGACTCGGAGCACCGCCCGAGTCTCGGCCAGCAGAGACCGTTTGGCTTTTCCTCCCTGGCCTGTTACTTTCTGGAAAGGTGTCGGCCACCCAGGAGGTCGCGCCGCCGCTCTCGCTGCCGGGCTGGCATGTCAACAAAGGCGCTGGAAGGAGCGCTCCTGCCCTCTACCCTTGGAGGGATCCGGGGCTCCCATGGCTGCTCGCCGCCCTTCCCCGGGAGCCGCCGCCGTGGGGGAAGCCGCCTCGCCCCCCAGACCTGTCTTTCCTTCCCCTCCCGCCCAGAAGACAATTAGAGATATGTAGAAATTTTTTCAAATGAAATAAAATTCATCTTGAGGTTCGTCTGCAGATTTCTAGAGGCCACCCGCCGCCTCTGGGGACTGTCGATGGAAATCCCTTTTGCGGTGCCACAAAACCCGAGCCAGGCAGTCGCCGCCCTGAAAGGAGGGGTCCAGAAACTGTTGCCCCAAATCAGAGAGAGATCGGGGAAAGAGAAAGAACGCTAATGAAATTACGCCCTGGCTGTCTTGATGGAAAACAGGCAACCCCACTCCAGGGACTTGCACCTAGGGGGCACGCACGTTATCTGCCATTAGCCTCAAACCTCAGGCAAGTCCCCAAGCCCCTTGTTGCGCAGGCAGCGATGGGTGGTCGGGTGGCTGTTCTGCACGGCCGGCGGGGCCTCGGGGACCTTTCCAACGCAAATACGGTAGGAAGAAGGGCGGAGGGACACCTTTTGGAAAAGATTCCACCTCCCACTAAGCCTCGGACGCACGAAGCACGTGAGGATCCCGCCGCCCAGGGAAGGGGCCCCGGCTGCTCGGCCGCCACTGGGTGGGCGGGGAGGTGGATGGGGAGCGTGGAGGGCGGGAAGGGGAAGATCCCTGGCTCGCTATAGGAGGGATGCCTTCTGCACGTTCCCCTCTCCCCAGAAGCTGCGTGCACTGGCGAACCCCCGCGCGTAGACGCCTCTCAGGCACGGAGGGGTCAAGGTTCAGCAACCTTGAGGCTCCCGCGGCGAGCTGGGAGACCCTCCTCCTGCAGCCCCTAGGCTGGGGGCGAAGAGTGGTGCGGGCGGAGAGCAGGGACTCGAATAGAGAGGGTCTCCTAGCCCGGCCACCCGCGCCGTTCCTGGGCCTGGACGCGGCCGCCGGGTGTGAACGGCGGCGGTTTCTGCGGTCTGGATGGCCGCCCGCTGAAAAACCAGCCCCGACGTGATCCCGAGCTAGTCTAACTGAGGTCATGGGAAGCTGGGCCGGCCGCGCCGCGTTCGCTGGAAGGCGGGGGCCCGGCGAGGGCTTGGAGGAATGGGAACTCTGACTGGGCCTGCGAGGCGCGGAGGAAGGAAGGAAGCCGGGCAAGATGAAACTTCTGGCGGGTTCCAAGTGAAGTGTCAGCGAGGTGCCCTGGGCGAGGCACGCCCGACATCCGAGCAGCACTGTCCAAGGGGGAAGTTAGGCTTAACACCTCCTCAGACTCCTCCTTAGACCAGGGCCAGCAGTGCCGGGAAGCGGCCCCCCACGTGCATAAATACCCCACCTCCAGCCTGAACCCCACCCACTGCCAAGGGCCCTAGGCCGCTCCCTTCATCTGGATGCCTGCGGAGACATCTCCTGGGTCCCTGGCCTTTAGCTTCCTCCTTCGCTTTCCACCTTCGCTAATCCATTCCCCACACTGCTTCCCTGAAAAGCTTGTTAAAACACACCCAGGACCTTGGCGTGGTTGTTTTAAAAAATCTCACACTTCCTCCGTTAAGCAGTTCTAAGGTGGTTTGGGCTAGGGAATAAAGACTGAGGGCATTGGGCCACATTTATTGAGCACTTACTATATGCCATTATTTGTTAAACACTTCAAGTGGATTTTCTCCTTGAATCTTCCCCACAACTCTGCCAGGAAGCATTATTGTTGTGCTTTATAAAGGAAGAAACGGAAGCATAAGGGTTCACACAGCTCGTGAGCAGCCGAGGCCCTCCCGAATCAGGCAGTCTGATTCCCAGTGTTTTCCCCAAAGCTGTGACCTCTCTATCAGAGGTGGAAAGCTCTGTCCTGGGGGCCAGAAGCCAGGGAGGGTCTTATTAACAGCAGGGCTAAGTGGATAAGTCAGGTGGTTATCAGGTTCAGTTTGATCTGGAATGCCTCAGAGGCCCCTTTGCTCTTCCACTTGCTTTTAGTGGATTAGTGATCTGAGCTTCTGGGAGTGGACACTGCACATCAGTCTCCACATTGGTGCTTGCCCATCAGCCTCCACCAATCTCCTAGTGCGAATTCTCTTGTTTGGAAGCATCCTGGAGACACCACAGGTATCCTGCCCCAAGGCAGACTAGTGACATTCCCTCACTCACTCCCTCACCTCATTCCCCGCCCACACACAGGCTCCATAGAGCCTGCCACACCCCTAGTGCCCTCCCATCCATCCCACTCTGTGCCAAGCCTCAGCCTCTGCCACTTTCTTTGCATGTGAATGAGCTAAGTCTGGGCTGCCTTCGTCCTGGGAGGGAAATAGGATTTCCATCATTAATTAGTGGCTGGGAAATTAGAAGTCATCAGTGGTCCCCTTTCCAGGCCCCAGAAATGGTTCCACAGGGGCCCCTAGCCCCCATTTGCTGCCCAGGAATTGGGGGGTGGGGAGTGGCCCACCCAGCCCTTCCCTAGCTTGGATAGATGGGCAGAGACTTGGAGACAAACAATAAACAGGGAAAACCTGATTGGCATTTGATCCAGTTGAATACCTGCTTTTTATTTTCTGTGGATTTACCTGTTATGTAATATTTAGGGTTTTCTTCTTCTTCCTGGATTGTGTATCCTACCAGTGACTTTATTACTTTCTTGTGTAATTTTTAATGAGTTTTTCTCTGAATAGATCCATAATATGGAATTCAAAGGGTGCAAAAGTACCTACAGTTTCCCTCCTGGTTCTCCTAGGGGGCAACAACTGTTTTCATTTAGAGTTACCAGCTCTTTGCAGCTCTTTTCAAAGACTTCATTTTTTTTTAACTGTGTTTCTAATGGTTTCTATATTAATACCTAAAAAGCATGCTGATTGAGGCTTTGGGAAAAATCAGCACTATTTCAGACTGGAGCCCGGGAATCTCAACATGCAGTTTCATTTTGTGTCCATGGGCCTCTATTACGTCTTCCTCGGTTGTCCCATCAATGAAATGGGCTGGGGCAGTAAAAGAGGATGCGTTAAGTTCACACACATTTTAATTTATAGCATATTTAGATTTATTTTGGCTATCTTTTTTTTAGTGTTCTCAATTTGCCTTGCCTGTTGTACACTTCTTTTCTTACCTTCTTTTACATCAGTGGAATATTGTTTATCATTTCTTTCTTTTCTCCTACCTTGATTAAATGTTAAACACTTTATTTCCCTTGTTTTGTTTCCATACTCATTTTAGTACACATATTGTCCTAGTTTGCCAGATCCACTGTCACAAATATCACAAACTATTTTTGGCTTAACAATAGGAATGTATTGGCTCACAGGTTTGAGGCTAGAAGAAGTCCAAAATCAAAATACCGGCAAGACTTGCATTCTCCATAAGCCAGTAGCGTTCTGGTGTTATCGGCTAGCAATCCTTGGGATTCCTTGGCTTGTATTTCTGCCACCCACCACATGGCGATGTCCTCTCCTTTCAACTGCTCTTCTGGTTTCTGTTGACTTCTGGCTTCTGCCTGTGGCCTTTTCTTTATGAGGACTCCAGTAATCCAGATTAAGTCCCACCCTGATATAGTTAGCTACAGCTTAACTAAAAATAACAACTTCAAAAGCTCCTGTTTCCAGTGGATTCACACCCACAGGGATGTGGATTAAGATTAAGAACATGTGTTTGTTGGGGTACAAAATTCAACCTATCACACATGCTAAGCATATCAAATCTATGGTTAAGCAATATTTTTACTCTCCTCCCAATCAGTACAAGGATGAAGAACATTTTAACCTGAGCTTTCCCTCCAAATATATGTGCTCTTTTTATTGTTTTATCTCTTTAAAAAAAATCCACAAGACATTATTGTAGTTCTTTTATGCAGGTAATTCTATTTATATTTATGCATATATTTTTGCTTTCTTTGTTTATCAATCCTTATTGCTTTTCAGACTGTCAAGGAGCCATTTTCCTACTCTATGAAGTATAACCCAGAATTTCCTTTAGTTAATGTCTGTTGGTGAAAACACTCTCCATTTTTCATTTTCTGAAAATGCCTTGCTTTCAGTTTTGCAAGATACTTTCTCTGGGTACTCAATTCCAGATTGACAATTGCTTTCTCTCAGCCTATGGAAGATATTATTTAAACATTATATATAACCTTTATAGGTATGGCTTCATTTTTCCTGCTTGGGATTTGTTGGTATTCCTAATTCTGAAGATGAGGTCTTTCATCAGCTTAGGGAAATTTTTAACTATTATCTTTTCAAATATACCCCTGTGGTGGCTTGGAGTTACATTCACCAGAAAAGCATGTTCTTAATCTTAACTCATTCCTGTGGTTGTGGACCCATTGTAAATAGGATCTCTTGAAGATGTTACTTCAGTTAAGGGGCCCAGCTGAATCAGGTCGGGCTTTAATCCTGATTACTGAAGTGCTTTATAAACAATGAAATTCAGACATAGAGGGTGAAGCCACAGAAAAAGTAAGAAACCAGAAATCAACAGAACCCAGAGGAGAAAGGAGATGACATAGCCATGTGCAAAGACCAAGAATCAATGGCAGCCAGCCCCAGAATGTCACAGTCTTTGGGGAGAAAGCATAACCTTGCTGGCATCTCAATTTTGACTTTCTCCTAGACTCAAAATTATGGGCCAATAAATTCCTACCATTTAAGCCAACCCACTGCATGGTATTTGTTTTAGCATCTAGGTTACTAAGACAACCCCCCTTCCATTTGTCCTCCTAGAATACTGAATAGGGTATGTTTAGCATTTCTATTTCTATTATGTATCTTTTATATGTCCTGTTTTTTGTCCTCTTTACTACATTCTCAGTAATTTCTTCTGGTCTGTTTTCTAGTTCACTGATTCTTTCTTCATTGGTATCTAATCTGCTGTTAAAACCATGCATTGAGATTTTAATTTCAATTATGTTTTCCTTGCAGTGAGGTCTGTTTGATGCTTTTTCTTATCTACTTTATCAAACCAGCTTTTTTGTGGCAGGGAGAGAAGTTTGTCACCCTTGGTTGGTGCTTGGGTTTTGTCTCCTCCTTCTTAAACCATATGAGACAAGAAAACACAAATTTAAGATCATCCAGTTTGGCAAATGTCCTCAAGGAGAAGGCTGATTTCATCATTTAACTTACCTCTCTGAACTTTCACACTTAATTTTTGCTTCTGAGTATTCTCTCTGTTTTTGCTAGTTCTTCAGTACATTTTTAAATACATGTTTTTAATGTTATTTATCCAGCATATTTTAGGTTTTTGAGCATGAAGTTATCTCAAAATTCAACAATACTACCAGAAATGGAAGTCCAAAAGGCTTTCTAATAAGCCCCAACCTGGCATTTAGGAACAAGGAATGCCTGTTTCACACATACTCAGATCTTCCCAAACAAGAGATAATATTCTGGCAGAATTTTTTCCTGACTGTTGAGGTGACTCATTCCAGAGACAAAGATACTTTACTTCCCAAAATGTAGCTCTAGACCTTTAATGCCTTCCAAGTTGTTTCTCTTTTTTTAATTGAAAATGGGTTTTTTATGAAGTAGTAAAGCTTAAGTGGTCACCAACCTACTCACTGGCAATAAAACACCTTCAGAAATTTATTAACCCTTTTTATACCCTAAAGGTTTTCAAACAGCTTTTATATTATCTGGTAGGAGTGGTAAAGAAAGTGAGAAATTCAGGATTAGCCAATAAATGGCAAGAAGGCGGCAACACTAATCAACCAGCATTTAACTAGGTATTCCTTTATGCAAAGCCACCAGAAAGAACCACATGTTTGAGGAAGATATACTCACAACCAGAAAAAGGCAAAATAATTTCATTATTACTTTGATTATCTTTTATTTGGTCCTCACCTGTTTCTGGAGACTACAGGATACTTAAAAGCTGTTTCTCTTCTCAAATGGCAAAAGCATTGGGGCCTTTTGAACCAACTCAGAGGACTTGTTTGTACTCTCTGGCTCCATTTCATCAGTTCCTACTCACTCTCCAATTCACCCTAATCTGGCTTCTAGTCTCATAACTCTGCCTCAACATCTCTCACTGAAATCACCAGTGGCCTCTGTTTCAATTCAGGTCCTCTGGGAAGCAGACCCTGAAACGGACTTAGGCAGGCAAGAAATTAATTAGAGGTAACACCTGTGAAAGGTAAAGGGGAAAAGGAGCAAGAGTAGGCAGGGAAATCCTTCAGACAGGAATGTAAGTCTGATATCTTGAAAGAAGAGAAGGAAGGAAGGAGGACATGGTGAGAAAGTCCCAGGCAGCCCAATACAGCACTGCAGTGCAAACATTACCCACACTGGCCAAAAATGGTGAGCCCTTATACCACCACTGAGCTCAGTCATAGATTGAGGGCTGCCCTGTTGCCTTGGCTCAAAAGCTGAGGCAGATCCCAAAGGCACCCACAGCTAGAGACTGCTGGACAAATACAGTCCTGCCGGTTCTCTCTGGAAAGGCAATCTGAGTGGTATACCTCCATGGCTGCCTCAGCCACCATGTTAATAAATTCAGTGAACATTCTCCAGCCTTCACCTCACCTGACTTTCTCTAAAGCATTGAGACTGTTGACCTCTGCCTTTTTTTTTTGAAGACAGCAATTATTATATGCATATTGAACAAAATCATTGAAAATTTGTCAATACCATTTTCTTAATAAATAAATTTATGAGTCCTAGCTCACATCTTTTTTTTTAACTTTTTATTGTAGTAACATACATACAACTCAAAAATTCCCATGTTTGTACCTTCAAGTGTACAATTTAGTGATATTAGTTACATTCCCAATATTGTGCTATCATCATCACCATTCATTACCAAAATTTTTCATCAGCTCTGTGCCGGTTTGAATGTATTATGTCCCCCAGAAAAAGCCATATTCTTTGATGCAGTCTTGTGGGGCAGACGTTTTCGTGCTGATTAGATTGGAATCCTTTTAGTGTTTCCATGGAGATGTGACCCACCCAACTGTAGGTGATAACTCTGATGAGATAATTTCCATGGAAGCATGGCCCTGCCCATTCAGTGTGAGCCTTGATTGCTGGAGCAGTATATAAGCTCAGACAGAAGAAGCGAGCTTGACACAGCCAAGAGGGACTCTTTGAAGAACACACTGGAACTGAGAGAGGAGCTTCAGCTTACAGAGCCACTTTGGAGATGGCCTTTGAAAACAGACTTTTGCTCCAGAGAAGCTAAGAGAGGACAAATGCCCCAAGGGCAACTAAGAGTGACATTTTGGAGAGAAGCTGAAGCCTAGAGAGGAACATCATGGGAGAAAGCCATTTTGAAACCAGAACTTGGAACAGACGCCAGCCACGTACCTTCCCAGCTAACAAAGGTTGTCCAGATGCCATTGGCCATCCTCCAGTGAAGGTACCTGAATACAGTTAAGACTGTAACTGTGTAACCAAATTAACCCCCTGTACAAAAGCCAATCCATTTCTGGTGTATTGCATTCTGGCAGCATTAGCAAACTAGAACAAGCTCAAACAGAAGTTCTGCACCCATTAAGCAATAACCACCTGTTTTAGTTTCCGAGTTTGCTCAAGCAAATACCATGAAATGGGTTGGCTTAAACAATGGGAATTTATTAGCTTACGGTTTTGAGGCTAAAAGAAAATCCAAATCAAGGCATCATCAAGGCAACACTTTCTCCCAAAAGACTGTGGCATTCTGGGGCTGGCTGCCAGCAATCCTTGGCGAGGTACATGGCAGTGTCTCCTAGTCCCTCCCTTCTCTTCCAGGTTCTGTCAGTGTCCAGCCTCTCGCTACTCCCTCTGTGGTTTTCTCTCTCTTTGTCTGAATTTCAATCCACTTATAAAGGACTCCAGTAATAGGATTAGGACCCATCCTAATTGAGGTGGATCACACTTTAACTGAAGTAGCCTCATCAAAAGGTTCCTACTTACAATGGGTTTATACCCATTGGATTAAATTTAAGAGCATGTTTTTCTGGGGCACATACAGCTTCAAACCATACTCCCCCATCACCCCACAGCCCCTGGTAACCAAGAATCTACTATCAATCTCTATGATTTTTGTTATTCTAGGTATTTCAAATAAGTGAGATCATACAATATTTGTATTTTTGTATCTGACATTTCACTCAACATGATGCTTTGAGTTCACCCATGTCATGGCATGTATTGGAACTTCATTCCTTTTTCAGCTGAATATTCCATTTGTGTATATACCACATTTTGTTCATCCATTGATGAACACTTAGGCCACTTCCTTTTAGCTATTGTGAGTAATAATGCTGCTATGGGCATTGGTATACAAATATCTGTTAAGTTCCTGCTTTCAGTGTTTGGGGTGTATACCAACAAGTGGTATTGTTGGATCATATGGTAATTCCAAGTTCTATGGAACTATCAGACTGATTTCCACAGTGATCCATTTTAAAATCCCATCAACAAGGAATAAGCATTCCAATTTCTCCACATCCTCCCCAACACATTTTCTGTTTTGATTAATAATAGTCATCCTAGCGGGTGTGAAGTGGTATCTCATTTTGGTTTTGATTTGTATTTCCCTGGTAACCAATGATGTTAAGCATCTTTTCATGTGTTTATTGGCCATTTGTCTATCTTCTCTGGAGAAATGTCTATGTGAGTCCTTTGTCCACTTTTAATTGGGTTCTTTGTCTTTTTTTGTTGCAATATAGCAGTTCTTTATATATTCTGGCTGTTAAACCCTTATCAGATCTATGGTTAGCAATTATTTTCTCCAATTCTGTAGGTTGTCTTTTTGTTTTCTTGATAATGTCCTTTGACGTACGAAAGTTTTAAATTTTGATGAAGTCCATTTTATCTATTTTTTCTTTTGTTGCTCATGTTTTGGGTGTCATATCTAAGAAATCGCTGCCAAATCCAACATTATGAAGGCTCCCCCACTATGCTTTCTTCTATGAGTTTTGTGGTCTTAGCTGTTATGTTTGGGTCCCAAATCCACCTAGATTTTTGTATATTTTGTAAGGTAGGGGTCCAGCTCTCCCTTCTTCTTAAGAAATGATCTTGCCTTGGCTTCTGTATCTCTGTATTTTCCAGGTTTCCTCTCATGTCTCTGGATGTCCTTTCTCAAAATTCTTGTACTCTTTCTACTCTGTGTTCTCACCCAGGGGATCGCTTCCACACTCATCAGTTAAATTATCAGTCCCATCCTAGAAGCAAGTCTTAAAATGGTGGCTGCGGATTCCCATCCTACAGTGAAGCTGGGGCTATCAGAGAGACAGTGGACAGCTTGATTCCATTTTGCACATGAGCCTGTGTCTGATTCTTCCACTATCCCAGATCCTCAGCTCCCTAACAGGACATTGCACTAATGATCAGATCTGTAATCTGGGCTAATCACTCCCACCCTTCAGGTTGAATGAAGTAATGTATTCTAAGGTACTCTGTAAACTGTGAAGCTCCACACCAAAGTATGTTATTATCATGCTTGCCAGATTGTTCCTCCTAAAATAGAGTAAATCCTCTATCTTCCAGATTTCCTGTCTTTTAGACAGAACATCCCAAATCCCTATCTTCATTTTAAAACCTCAGCCCCAAACTCATTTTTCACTATTCTCGTTCATTCACACTCTTTTCTCTATAGCATTTCCCAAAGCTGTGTTCAGTGGCATACTAGTACCCCTTGAAATATGAGTAGTTGTTCTGTGAAAAAAGTCAAGTTTAGTAAATATCCCCCAACTGAAAGGTCAAAATATACTCTGTCATATTAAAGGTCCTGAGAACTACAACCTTATTAAGCAACAGTTTACCCACCCAGCTTAGCCATGGAGTCTTTTTTGTTGGTGGTGGTTTCCATGCCATGCTACAAAATTCCCTTAGACCACTAGTGTTCCACAGAACACAAATGGGAAACCCTGCTTGAGGCAGGTTGAGCAACTTATGATTCCCCAAAAGTGATTGTCCACAAGTTCTTGCTGTCAGGACCCTGGAATAACCCTAATTCCCATCTTTTTTCTAGGCCAGGTGATTCACCTTTTCCTTCTATTTTATGAGCTTCTTAGAATGGTTCTAATAAATCTATCTTTCTGAGTCCAGTTGGTCAGAGTAAGTTCTGTTGCTGGTAACTAAAAGACTCTGACTGACACTGACCAGTGAGCAAAAAGTCACTAGAGGGATCATAACCCCAAACTGGAAATTTCCCAAATGTTCCTTAACATTTGAATGGATAAATAAACTGTGATATATTCACACAAAGGGATACCATACAGCAATGAGAATAAACTATTTCAATCATATGCAACAATGTGGATGAATTTCACAAACAAAATTTGAGCAAAAGAAGCTGGACACCATATGAGTTCATTTATTGGAATGTAAAAAACAGACAAAACTCATCTATACTATTAGAAGTCAGGATGGTAGTTACCATTGGAAATGGAGTGAATGCAAGAGGGCTTCCAGCTGCTGGTAATGTTCTGTTTCTTGATCTGGTTGCTGGGTCCTGGGTGTGTTCAGTTTGTGAAAATTCATGATCTGTACCCTTATGATAGTACAATGTTCTGTATGTATGTTATACTCCAATAAAAAGTTTGGGGCGGGGGTGGAGGGCTGTCTGTAGAGATAGTTTCCCACTGAGGATTTCATTGGCAAAACCATCCAAAGGATATATGATGATTTCAGGACCAATAGAAATTGAATGGTACCTTGAGTTGTCTTAGCTCCCTCTAAGTATATTTGGTCCTCACATCTGTCTCAACATCTGCACTCATAGCTTTTACATTTCTGTGCGCATCAAAGAGTCATCCATTCCACAATTTTTTTAAGCACATAGTGTATTTCCAGCACTGTTTTAAAAGTTGGAGATAGAGCAGTGAACACACAAATAAGGTCCCTGCTCTCATGGAGCTCACAATCTTGAGAAAGCGATGATAAAGAAGTGAAGAAAAAAAGTTCTTTTCAGATAGAATTAAGGGGTGAAAATGAAATAGACCAGGATGGATTTTTTTCTTTTTTTTTAAAGGAAGATAGGCCAGGGAAGGTCTCTCTAAGGAGGTGAACCTAGAACCGAGGTCTGAATTGTTCTTTATACACTAAGGACACCCAGAGGTTTGTGCTGGGTGCCTCCTAACCAAAATGATGTATCTCCTGCCCATGCTCATCCAAAATAAACTCTCCCCCTTTCTCAGCAAGCAAAGGAGGACTTGAATCCAAGGGGAAATAATTTCCCTGCATCAGCAAAGTCCACAGCCTGCTCCAATCACATTGCTTTCCAAATGCTATAAAGTTCTAGGTACCCAAGCACCAGGGCCCCACGGGATGGGTTGGCTCCATGCCAGAACCCTGAGGGCAGCAACCAGCTTGAAGATGTGTTTACATAACTGCAGATAAAAAGTAAGTGTGGAGATCCTAGTCCTCTTTGCCTTCCCATCATCCCTGGGGACCCACTGCCTAGCTCAGATCAGCATGGTACAAGTCTGAGCTAGGTCACTGCAGACCTGACCCCCCTGCCCCAAGCCTCATCTTGGAGCCCTTCAGCTGAGCCCATCCCAGGAAGGGCAAGCTGGTCATCCTGAGTCCATGTTAACAACATCGAGACATTCCCACCATTTAAAAAATTTTGATCTTATTTTGGACAATATTGGCATCAAACAAGGGTACAAAAATTTGCATTAGAAGCCTGACGTTTTGAGGACCTCTCCAAGCAGGCAGCTGAGAGATGCCAGCATCTGCAGGCAGGGGGTGGTGGCTTCCACACAGACACACACACACACACACACACACACACACTCTTCCTCAAAGCTCCCCGGCTGTGGCTGGGCATCCCCCACCCTCCACTGGGAACCACACATACACCCTGAGCCCACGTGGTTAGCAACCACATACCTCCCACATCAGCAGCTGGCTATGTCCACGATGGCAACCCCCAAGCACTCCCTGGAGGAACCTTCCTCAAGGAAAGGTCAGGGACCCCAGATCTGAATAACCACTCCCATGTCTCCCACCGGAAACCTCCAGCAAATAACAGATCCCTTTCACTTGGGCAACTAGAGCTGAGTTGGAAAAGGCCAGCTTTGCTAACAATAACAAAAACAAAAACAAACAAGCAAAACAAACAAAAAAAACAGCAGCTACACTTATCTCCTTGCTCGGTTCCTCACCTGCAGCCATCTCTCTCCTCACAGCATCCGACTGAGTGACAGTCTTCCAGAAGACATTTCCTGTGAACTCAGGATAATGGGGCTCCATCGCCACAGCTGCCTTGTATATATATATCTTTACCTCAGATTCTGAGATTTTGTCTCCCACCATATATCTCCCTGGTGGATTTGTTTGGGAATTTATACAAACGCTTGTGGGAAACTTTGTATCTGTCAGTAATGTCATGCTCCAAAGCTCAGAAAATTCAAAAGGATCCCTTCATACCTTGCAGCACTTTAAAATGAGAAGAGATCTCACCGAGAGCAGAGGGCTGACAGAGCTAGAGAGCGCCTCCGTGGGGTCAAACCCAGTGCACGATCCCCTCTAAAATGCCATTGTCCTGCACACAATCTGCCAGGGACTTTATGGCCTGTGAAAAGATCCACCCCCTTGTATATAAGGTCAAATCTCAAATTCTCAACGCTCCCAGTTGGGTTAAAAATGTCAACAATTAATCCTTCTACTTATCAAGCATTTTGTATTTCTCCCTGTAAGCAGAAAGCCTGCAGAGGAAGGGCGCAGCCTGGCGTTTAATCCGAGAACCAGGCCTGAAGGGTGGCACGTGGGCCATTCCACAGCCTATGGCACAGGCACCTCTTTAGATAAATCAAAACTTCCGTGGAAAGTGCCTAAGTCCTATAAAAATAATTTATATGCTTATTCCCCAAATTATAATATTCATTTGTTTGTGTAAACCTGCCAGTCACCAGTCATTAATATGAATCACAAGAAACTGTTTAAAGTAGGATTTAGCCCCAGACATAGTTTCCACTTTTAGTCTGACATATTATACCTGGGAGGATTGCAGGAAACCATAAATAATTTCTAATTTCTAAACTGGGTCTATGAATAACAAAGAATTTGTTCTACTTAGAAAAATTCAAAATACCCGAGGCTGAGAACTAAGTATCCAGGAAGAGCCGGCCTTCTAGTACCCGTTGGGAATGAGAAGAGATGCCCCTTTCTTTCTGTTTACAGTTAGCATTTGGGCAAATTAAAAAACGGCAACATTAGTTGGCGGTTTAGGCTCACGGTTCGAATCCCGAGCCAGCGACTCGCAGGAAGGGCGCAGCTTCCAGCAGCGGTCTCAGGGCACAGCCGGTGGCAGCGCGCGGGCGGCGTCCCCTGGACGCGTCCGCCCCTTGGCCCGCGAGCCCCGCCGGCCTTCCCGGTGGCCACCACCGGACCCGGTGCACGGAAATCAGCGCGCAGAAGGGCCCGCTTGTCTGCGCCGAGATTTATGTGCGCGCGCGGCCAGTCTGCTCCCTTTCAGCGCTGCCAGCTCCCACTCCTGCCCGCTCTCCAGTCGCTGGGAAACACAGCAGAAACCCTGCCTTGGGAAGCCTCTGTTCTCCCAGGTTGGAAGAAAAGACATGGGAGCCAAGGCCCCCGCGTGACGGCGCAGCCGGGCGCGTCCCCAGCCCCGCAGGGCTCCACCGCCGAGGCGGGGTGGACGCGGCACACGCGGCGGGCTGGGGTCCCAGGTGCAGGGTCCCGAGGGCTCCCCAGGAGGAGTCGCCTGCCCGCCCTCGGGCCCTGTCGTCTGATCCCACCCAGTGGCCTGTGGGGGGAACGCCTGGATTGCTCCGCTTCGCAATTGTATCTGGAGGAGAAAACAGTAGGTATCGGCGGAAGACACAAAAACCTCACCGCAAGTGGCTGGACCCATTCCGGGCAAGATCTCAATAGTGCCAAGAAGCCCGCTTGCCTAGAGCGTCCTTCTTAATGGCCCATCAAGGTGCCTGAAATCCGACTTTTGTGGCTTCTTAAATTTGAGTTAATGCAAAGGAGGCTCATGTCCCCATACAATGTGGTAAGAACTGTGATAGTGGTGACTAGACCCTTATAGGAAGCTTCCCGGAAAAAAAAAAAAAGATGGCCTTTGACAGACAAGTATTAGGTAGGTGTGACATACCGGCCCAGGTAATGCAAGCAAAAGGACAGCCAGCGCATCAGCCAGGAGATGTGGGACCCTGGGTGGCATTTGAAAAATGGCAGGTCATCACCGGAATGAGGGGAGCTGAGGCCACAAAGAGGCAGGGACTGGGTCCTAGCAGGTCCTATGTGCCCAGCCAAGGAGTTTGAATGTTTTTTCCAAAAGCAGTTGAGAACCAACCGAAAAACTGCACAAAGTGGATGCGGAATTAGATGTGCACTTTAAAATCATCACTGTGGCCGCAGGTTGAGAAATGGGTTGGATTGGAGGCGGGAAAACCAGTGCTGAGCAGAGGAGAAGCTGGGGCAGGGCACAGCTGGCCAAGCATTGGTGGTGTGCAGTGAAGGACCTCTTACTGAGTTTGTTTTATCCCCCCCCCCACAAATCCTTCTTGAACTGTCACTTTTGTAAATGCATTAATGGAAAAATGAGATTTAAGCAAGACACATAAAATACAAGCCCCACTTTTTAATTAGGTTCAATAAATATATAATTACCCTGGCAAATGGCTATGACAGTTTAAAAAACTTATTCTCAAGTTCTGCACTTATCTCATTGTACACCAATAGCAGCACTGAGCCAGACCTTGAGCAGCACTGAGTGGGGCCCTGTGCTTCCCCTGGGTGGAGAGGAATAGATAAAAGAGCCAACTTTACTGAGCTCTTACTCTCTGGCTTCTCCAGGTATTAATGACTCAGTCAGTCTGACAACCCTATGCAAGTAGATACTGTTAATATCTACAGTTTATAGAGGAGAAAACAGGCACAGAGAGGTTAGGTGCCTTGCCTGTGTCATCAAGTAGGGAGGCAGCAGAGGTGGCTGAGAACCCTGGTGGTATAAACTCAGAGCTCATTTTTGTTGCTATTGTTTTGTTGTTTTCCAAGATAAATTAACTGATAGATCATACACAGGGGAAGGATGGAAGGCTCACAGTTTCTGGTTGGAGTGACCAAGTAGAAAGAGATACTGTCCACAAAAGTGGGAAACACAGTAAGGGGAGCAAGTCTGGGAAGAAATGCAGTCAGTTTCATGTGTCAAGGTTCACACATGACATCCAGGTGGGGGCAGTACTGGGACAGCTGGGCAGTGAGTCTGGAACTCCTAAACCAGGTCTGGGCTAGAAGTCCCGTTGAGGAGCATCAGGGTGAGAATGAAGTGTGAGTTTAGTGAGATCCTTGAAGAAGACCCAAGAACATTCTGGGAAGGAGCAGAGGAACCAGAAAAACTGAAAGGTAAGGAGGGTCAATAAGGTGTGCAGGGATGCACAGAGGCCACAGAAGACAGGATAATCCCGTGCCTGTAGACGGGACCAGGTGGTGGCCCTCATGGTCCTAATGAGGACACAGTGGATAGCATCATGGCGGCCATGAAGTTGGAGGCCAGGTTGCAGTGGGTGATGGTGGGAAGGGTGGAAGAAGAGACCGCATGTGTAGCACACTCTCTCTAGTTTAACTGTGATGCAGAAGAAAGATAGGACAGTAGCTGAAGGGTAGATATGGGGGGAGGGTGGGGGTGGAGGCATTGATTCATGGACAGTATATTATTTTGTTTTCTTTTTTTTTTAAAAAATAATGGAACAAACATGAATTTGTTCATAGGCTTGGAGGGGGGTAGGCAGTAGAGAAGTGAAAGATTGAGAGTTCTTTGTGCTGATTGCTAGAAGCATGGGGAATTGGCTTGAGGGTAATCAAAGCTTGAATAAGAAGAGAGAAGCCCCCCTTCCCCTAAGATGGGAGGGAAAGTTAATTTATGGTACAGATTCATCTGTAGAAGGAGGGGAGGATGCAAATGTCATTGAAGTCAGAGGCAAAATACTGGCTGAGAGGGAGAGAGGAGTAGGTGGTGTATATGTGCTGAGGAGAGATGTGGACTTCAGATGTGCCACCAGGAAACTGCAGTGAGTGTTACCTGGGTCACAGAAAAGACATACCAGAAGCAGGAAGAGCCCGGCAGAGGCTGAAGAACACATGGTGTGGTGCTTTGGCCTGAATGTGAGAATTTTCTCATCAGGGCTTAGCTGCCCAGGTATGGAAGTGGAGAAAGGGGATAAGGAGATTGATCCAGGGTCAAGTTTAACACGTTGGCTCTGGCCACAGTCAAGGGGACAGGAAGGGGAGGGAAACCCTGTCATGGGAGGAAAAGAAGGATGTGAACTGTGGCGGTTTTAAAATATGTCAATACGTCCACAAATTCTTTATACTTCTCCTTTCCAAAGGTGGAGTCCAATTGCCCTCACTTTGAGCACAGTTTCAACTCAGTAACTCACTTCTAAGGAATAGAAGACAGCAGAAGTGACAAAGTGTGGCTTCCAATTCTAAGTCTGAAAAGATTTTGTGGCTTCCTCTTTGTTCCTTTTCTCTCTTTCTTGCTCTGGGGGGAGCCAGCTTCCATGACATAAGGAAGCTCAAGCAGCCACAAAGAGAGGTCAATGTGGCAAGGAGCTGATGCCTCCTGCCAACAGCCATTGCAAACAAGCTGTCTTGGAATTGAATCCTCCAGCCCCAGTTGACGTCTCCACTGCAACCTCCCAAAAGACCCTGAGCCACAACCATCCAGCTAAGCCACAGAAGCTGGGTGCAATGAGAATGTTTGTCATTTGAAGCTTCTAAGCTTTGAGGTAATTTCTTATGGGCAAGTGGGGATTGACCAAGGTCTAAGGTTTGGCAGGAGGACTCTGGCAGAAGTCAAAGAGGTGGAAAGGTAGAATGATTTCTGTCACAAGGTAAAAAAGAAAAAAAGTAGAACCAGGAGGCACCTTGCACATGAGAAGGAAATGGAGAAGTTATGGCACCAGAGGGCTCCGTGATATCAAAGAGCACATGGTGTGGGAGTAGGGGAGGCAGGGAGGTGTAGAGAAGACAGAGAGTGGAGTTTCCTGCTTGAGTGGGGAACATTCATGGGTGAGGGTACAGGGAGGGCAGGTGCAATGGATCTGAGGCTCACGGACGATGAAGCCAGCCAGGATGGCAATGAGCAGCCAACGACAAAAGTCTCAGCACATACGGGGGAGGCTTCAGGGCTCATGGACGGGAATGAGGTGCCAAGGGTGGCATCTCTGTGTGGCTTGAGACTTCAGGAAAGTTTTTCCAAAGAATGGTGACATAACAGCCTGGAAACAGTCAAGGAGAGCACCCGGAATGCCAGCCCTTCCCCCAGGGCTAATGAAGAAAATGCATCTCTGCCCATGGGGTCTGCGAGGAAGATGACACGGCCAATGGGAGAGTGGGCCTCAGGGGGGCAAGCAGATGCAGAGCAGGCCTTAGTCACCCCACAGTGCTCACTTCTGTTGTTTGCTGGGCACTGGGGATACCAGATGAGGATGTGTTCATGATCTAAAGATCAGGCAGCCAAGGGGGAAAATCCCCTAGAGGGAAATGGATTTCAGAGAAATGAATTCTTGCCTGCCTGTCCCCGCAGTCTTCATCCCCTTTCTGTTCCGTACCCCCCTTCCCACCCCCCAGTCTCTTTTGGAGGAAGGGGACTCACTCCATCAGCTTTTGGTCCCAACTTCTAATGCAGGATTGTAGCCTCCTCTTCTGCTCCCTGCTGTTGGGGACTGAATTGTGTCCCCCACCAGACATGTTCAAGTCCTGACCACTGGCTCTATGGATGTGCAATCATTCGTAAGTAGGCTCTGTGAAGATCCTATTAAGATGAGGCCAAGTTGAATCAGGGTGGGCCTTAATCCGAAACAACTGGAGTCCTTATGAGGAGAGGAAATCTACACAGAGACACAGACAACTGAGCAGGAGGAGTAGAAGCCTGAAGGAGAAGAGAGAAGGAGCTGGCCATGTGACAGAGGCAGAGATTGAGTTATGAATTGCCAGAGAGCCATCACCAAGCACTACAGACTGCAGGGAAAGAATGATCCTGCTTGATTTTGACAACTCTCCAAAACTGTGGGACAACGTATTCCTGATGTTGAAGCTGATCAGCCTGTGCCATTTGTTACAGCAGTCCCTGCAAAGTAAGACAACCCCACCCACCCAAATTCTTCATTATTTCTTGGGTGCCTGCCGGGTGCCCCCGAGTGATCCTAATCAGCTCGTCTTTGACCTCTTCTGCTGGCTTTCTGTTTTTCCTTCTCACCCCCTTTTCTGGGTCTCGCTGTGCTCCTAGGCATGACTCCTGCTGAGGCCTCTGCATCTGAGTCAGCCCACTCCACCCCCACCCCCCTTAGGCTCACACCTGGCTGTTCGGCTAGATCCTCTCTTCATGTCAATGAGTCTTTCCCAGGAGATTCTGCAGTTCCTCCTGTGAGTAAAACCTCATCAAGAACCTGCCACTAATTCCGGGCAAGCCTGAGTCCCTCCCAGAAGGCATCAGAGCTCATTGCCAAGCCCCCACTGCACCTCTGGGCTTTTTACCCTGAAATCCTAACATCTGTCTCTGTATCATTGAACTCACTAAGGTTCCCAAGGCCAAGCTGACAGTCCAGCCCCCTCCCTCTGAAAGGACAGTGGCAACGTGTGAGGCCGTCCCATGCCCCTT
>PVKY010003301.1:0-22131 GCA_004027775.1 Bradypus variegatus | reverse complement strand
TTATACCAAGGAAAAGATGATATAAAGTCAGCAGGAGAAAAACAGAAACATTCACCCGCACACACAAAAATTTAGATTTAAAAAGAAGTAAGATGCAAAGAGAAAGAGAAAGAGAAAAGGTTCGTTTGGGAGATCCTGGTTGGTGAAGAGTCCAGGGTACCAGAAGCGCCGCTCGGGAGACTGGTGCCCACTTCGCGCGAACCGACAGTGGCGCTATGCGCACTCGAGGGCGCTGCGAAATTGGGGCGTCCTTATGAGCCCCCTCCCTTCCCGATCGCGAGATAGGGCAGGGATTGTGTGTCTGCGCCCTCCGCTTCCCCGATTCCTCAGCCGAAGTTTAGTTTGTCCTTCGGGAACCTTGGAGCGAGGAGACCCAGAGGCTGAGCCGAGGACCGAGTCCCAGGTTCGCGGGCACCCGAGCCCGGCGGAGGGGCGCGGGGAGGGAGCTGTATCCCAGCCCGGGGACAAGGAGATAGAGAGAAAAGTTTGGGTGTCGCGCTCGGCAAGTGAAGGCGAGCTGCCGAGCGGTAGGGCAGCGGGGAACAGGGACCCTCTAACTCACTCCCGACTCGGCGTCGCCACACCATCGCCCAAAGGCTGCAGCGCAGCGTCCTCTCCTCCACTCCCACCCCCACCCCCAGCCCCAGGGCTGGGAGCTCAGGGGTCCCGGGGACTGCTCTGCCCAGCGCCCAGCCCGGCTCGGCTGCGCCTCCCGAAGCCGGGGGCAGGTTGCAGGGAGCAGGGTAGTCGACGGCCCCTCCCCTTGACCCCCCACCCCACCCCGGCCGGAGCTGAACTCCTAGCCTAGGCCGGTCCCCGTTCTCCGCCCGCCCCGGGCTCGGCGGCGCCACCACCGCCACCGCCTCCCCGCGGAATGACACGCCCTGCAGCCAACCGGGGCGGCCGGGGGGGAGGTCCAGAGGGGTCCTGGGCGGAGCCGGGCCGCCCCCTTATCCCACGGGCCCGGGGGCCGCTTCTCCCGAAAACTTCAGCCCTAATTGTCCTGGGAATGCCTGAGGTAGAGAAAGGGAATGAGGGAACAAGAGAGAGGCAGGAGGATCGGGGGCCTTTCGGGTGTGGGGGGGGGTGAGGGAGGGAAGGCGAGAAAGCTCCCCCCCTCCAAAAAACAAGAAGCCCCAAACCTTTCCTCGGTCCTCTTCTCCGCGCCCCCGCGAGCCCGGATCCAGGGGATGGAGAACTCGGGGCGAAGGAGCGCCGAGCCAGGCGGCGGGAGGGAGGGAGGCCGGGCCGCGGGCGGGAGGCGGACCGGCGTGGGGCTGGCTCTTCCCCACTCGCTTTTTTTTTTTTTAATAGGAGTGGGGGTGGGCTGCTTTCTGCTAGCTCTTAAAGAAACGAAGAAGGAACGGGACGCGCTCCTCCCCCCACCCCCAAATCCCGCCACGGGACTCCCTCCCCCCCGCGGGCCAGCGCGCGGGGCCACCGAGTTGGGAAGTTCGCGGCGCGCCCGCAGCCCGGGTCCCCAGCCCCCGCCTCCCGGCCCCACCCCCCACCCGAGCGGCTGGGTGCCGGGGAGGGCATGCTAATTTGGGTCGGCCCAGCCCGGGATGAGGTGGGGGAGCCCGAGGGAGGGAGGGGGCGCCGGGCCGGGGCGCCGGGCGCGCAGTGGCGAGGAGGCAGGCCCCCGGCGACCCGGCCGCGGAGTCCCGGGCGGTCGCGAAGAGGGTTAACCCAGTGCCGGGCGGCGCGGCGCGCAGAGCCAGCCCCGCGGCCGGCTTATTGGGCCAGCGCGCGGAGAGACAGGGGTCTGCAGCAAATCACGAACTAATTGATTAAGGCGAGCGGGTTTGAATAGCGCTGGCCCGGTGCCAATCGCCTTTCAAAGAGCCCCTCTATGATTAATCGCAATGCATTATTGATAATCATAATTATAGCAGGACACATGCGCGCTGCGCCCGGGGCCGGGGAGCCGGGGAAGGGGCGGGCGGGCCGGCGGGCGGGGGGAGCCGCCGCCGCCGCCGCTCGATTTCCGTAATTTTTAGAAGATTTTTTTTTAGTAATTTTTTATTCTGCTCCAGCTGATGTTTGAGCCAGCATGTCGCGGAGGAAGCAAGCGAAGCCTCAACATTTCCAATCCGACCCCGAAGTGGCCTCGCTCCCCCGGCGAGATGGTGAGTGCTCCGGCCGGCGCCGCGGACACACACACTAGCAGTCACACTCACGCACACTCGGACCCACGCACCCGCGGGCTGGCCCCCGCGCCCCCTGCCCCGCCGCCGCCGCAGCGCTCGCTCTGTGGACTTGGCTGCATTCTTCTTCTTTTTAATTTTCACTTTGCCTTTGCTTGGCTTCCCCCTGCCCCGGGGAAAGCAAACACATCTCCCTGCAGGATCTTTCTGGAGTTGCTGGAATCTCCTGTTGGGAGGAGGGAGAGCATGCCTGCCTTTCTCCTCCGTCCCTGCTTTTCCGGGGAGTTTTTCCGGGCACAGGAACCCGGGACGCGCTGCAGGGGCCCGGGAGCCGGCAGAGGCAGTCCGCAGCTGCACGGTCAGGGTCCCCGGCCCGGCCTCGCCGCCCCCGGCCCTTGTGCAAGCGGGAAGGAAGTTTACTTTGGGGTCGGGGCTGAGCTCCGGGCGAGGGAGGGAGCTCGTGCTCCGCGCCCCCCACCCCACGCTCACATTTCACCTCGACCCGCGCAGCGGAATGGAGTGGCTTTGGGAGGTTCGGAGCTGCAAGAAGGTGGGGACCTGGGTCTGGGCGCCCCAAATCTGACACGCTGGGGTCGCGGCGGGGGCGAGATGCCTTGTTGCTGCTGGTTGCTTCCGCGACAGAGTGAGGACGGAAGGAGGAAGGTGTCCTGTCCGGCTGCCCAAGTTTATCCCGGCATCTTTCCCCCCAACTCACGCACCCCCGCCCCCAAGAAATCTTTCGAGTCGGTATCCGCCGGCGGAGGACCGCGGTATCCCGGACTTCCAGATGCGTCGGGGAAGGAGTAGTAAGGGTAATTTTTTTAGGGTTAGGGGCTCTACAGCCAGAGGAGAATCCCCAGAAACAGAGGCACCCGGTTTTTCCGATGAAGGCGACAACTGCGGGGTCCCGAAGGGAGTGAACAAGTCCGGAACAAAGTTTGTGTCCGAGAGTTACGGCCGAGCGTAGGCGAGATCTCGGCCGGGAATTTGGGGCGCGGAAGGAGGACACCCTGAATCCCTCCCGGTACCTGCAGGGTTTCATTTTAGGGGCCTCCGAGCTCCCAGGCCTGGCCCGAGCTTGGTTCCTGGGTCATCCCGACTCGAAGCGCGCCTCTCGGCCGCCGCGGGGACCAGGGGCCACCCCCGAGGTGTCTCCGCGGTCCCGGGTGCCTCTCGGGATGCTCCGGTCCCCGACGGTATTTTGGGGTATGCAGGAGGGATCTGGACCCCATGGGGCTCAGAAGCGCCCCCCTAGATCGTCACCTCTGTCCCCCAAACTCTGCGGCCGGCCGGGCCCCACGAGCCGGAGGAGCCTTTCCCCAGGCCTGCCTCTCCGTGGAGCCGGGGCGCAGGGACGCGAGCAGATCCCAGGCGGGGAGGCGAAGGGACCCCTACTCTATCACCCCGGCCGTCGGGAAAGGGGGACTCCTGTCAGAAATGGGGACCCTGAACCCGCTTAATTGTTCATCCTCTTTGCCCCTCATGTACCTGCTCAAGCTTGGAGCCTTACTGAGAGCCTCTGCGGTTTCCCAGCCGGCTGAGGACAGCCCCTGAACCCCGGTTTTCAGCACAGACGAGACCGGGTGCGCGGGGTAAATCGAGGTGAAACGAGCCAAGGCCGCAGCCAGCTCTTGGGGGTATTTTTCCGGGTATTCTTAAGCTTGTTTCTTCTGCTTCTCGCCCCCACAATCATCTTTCCTCAAGTTCCTAGTGAGACCTTCTGTTACCGAAATACTGTCAAAGTTAACAATTTGTCTACGAAAATCCAAACGGGAAAGAAGAGAGAGTTTTATTTTTCTGTATTTTGGTAAATTTGTGCTGACTTTATGTATTTTTTAATTAAAAAAAAAGACTGGCTTCGCGGAGAAATGACGCTTGCTAGGTCTTTGCCTTCTGCCGCCTTCGGAATCAGGAATTTTTAATAGTTAAGTCTTCTCATAAAGCGATAGCATAAAAGGAGTTCACTGCCTCGTACCATTATCATTTATTAGTGCTTTTTTTTTTTTAGTTTATTTGAGCTTTGAGGTAAGTTAATTAAGTGACTAAATCTGTTCCTTTATCTCTTTTTTTCTTTAATGTCTTTCTTTCTCTTTCTTTCTTTCTTTCTTTTTTTTTTTTTTTTGATCTCCAAAAGCTAGTTCATTGTCCTAAGAGGCAGTCAACTTTTAGGGGCACCGTAGGAAACAAACCCCCCACCCCAGCCCCCTTCCTTCACCTCTCTCCCCCTCCTCTTTTTCTTCAGCAGTAATGGTTTTAGGTTATGACTGTTTTTACATGGTTGAACAATAAGTTTGGGAGAAGTTGCCTAGAGGGTAGATTTTGTAATAGGGTTACAGGATTTAGTGTGTTGTAATAATATTAGTACACAACTAATCCTCTCCAATGCCTGACTTAGAGGAGGGCCTTACATATCCAGTCTTTTTATTTGGGAATATTTGTGGGATAAATGGCATTGAGAGTTCAGGACATAACTCAGAGTTACCTTTTAAAAAGTCACCTTTCTACATTGAATTCAGCCATTTCCACTCTCCCCAAGAAAACAGACATTTCAAGCACATTTTTTTAAATAAAACACGTATAAAGGTGGTTGAGTTTTAGAAGACAAACCCCTGTTCAAACCATGTGATTATGTTTTCTTATATCTCGAGATGGCCGTAAAATATGACAAATGAAATACTGAACATATCAAATTGAATCTAGTTTGTACTCTTCTACTGTGCTAGCACCTCAAATTTTAAGACTTGTACCCAGAATGGGACCTAGAAAACTTTGTTAGATGGCAGTTATCCAAGCACTCCAGGAGCAGCCCTAAAGCCTAAGGAGCTCCCAGGGCTGATGTGCTGTTTCTGTCATGCATGTGTGTGCTTAAGTGTGTGTATGTGTACTTACAAAGAAAACCCAAGCCATGCTAAACAGCCGCTCCAATAACTTCATTGGAACAAGTTCAAGAAAACAGGATTGTTTGGTCGATCTTATGATGTTGATATTTTAATCCTGTTGCAATATAACTGTGATGCCAGAAATGCCGTAAATTAAAATGGGGAATTTTGAAATATTTCCAGTGAAATCAAAATTATGGCAAATAGGACTTGTCTCTTAATTGATATTCAACAAGTCTTGAATTACTCATAGAAAAATGACTGCCATTGGAAGATAATTTACCCAGACAAATATTTTTGAGCAAAATGAATACTGGCTGAATCTGCTGGTGTTCTTTATGTGTGTTCTTTACTAGAGATTTGGATTTCAGGACTGTGTGTGTGTATTGGGTTTTGCTTCCTTTAGTGGTGTTTTGAAGATTCCTGTAACTTCATGGATGGCCTTTTCAGACTTCACTGATTTATTAAGAAAGTATTTTGGAGCTCAGCTGTTTCAAGGAGAAGATAATATTGGAAAGGAAATAAGAACATCGTGAATTGCTGATAAAACATTGACTTTCATATACAGAATCATAAAAATTCCTTGTATTTACGTTAAATAATGAAAGTCTATTATTTACCAAAGTAATTTACTCATTGTGAGCATCTTAATGATAACGTTGATTTCTGGACCCAAAAGGTTAGAGAGAACTGTAATTAATTGTTTTGTTTTGTTTTGTTTTGTTGAAAAAACCAACACCTGCAAGATAAGGCAGTTGGAAAGAATTCATCCTTAATCAGGCCTATTTTAAGTTTGTGGCATAATGGAAGATTCTGGATGAGAAAATGCAAAATGTTTCTTGGGATTTGCTTCGGGCTGCACATACTTCCTAAAATGTTAAAAACAAACACACAAACAAGCACAATCTAGTTGGATACGAGATAAAGGTGTATGAAAGTAAATTTGTGATACTGAAAGTTTTGTGGTTTATTTTGCATCAAGTTTCTCCCATGATTTACAGGCACAAGTACCAATTTATACATTATTCTTCGGAGGTTTTATTTTATTTCTTTAGACTTTTGGAGGCAGCAAGTCGTCTTTACCAACACATGTCCTTTAGAAGTCAGAAACCCACATTTTTAATGTGGAAATCTTACTGGGAACCAGGGGGAGAAACAGGAAGATGACTAGTTAAGCTTTTTGAGATTGTTAAAAGCCAAGCTCTATACTGGAAGCAGAACAAATTCCTTCTGTAGTCTTTGCTAGGTTTTTATAAGGCATATCCTGGTGCAGCTGGCTATATCGTCCAGAAATAGTCATAGAATATCAAAACTGAAGTAGTTAGGCGAAGGAGATAGTAAATTAACCTAGGAACCGACACCCCTCCCCCCACACAGACAAGAAAAAACTTTGTGGGCCAGGCTTTAGAAAACCTAAATGTGTCCGGCTGTTTTAACCTTTGCTAGCCTCCTTCCATGCAAAGGTGACAAGGTCCAGATCATAATACGTCCTTCAGTATCTTCCCAGTGACCCCCAAATTGAGTCTTGCTAGTCACTTAGCAGGAAGTTCGTAGTTTATTTTAGTTTCACCTTATCAGCTTGGCTTCTTTTCCTAACCTTATTCCCCTGTCACCCTCAGATGCCAGACCCCCAAAGGGGAAGATTGACAGGTAGTTTCCATAGCTCGGTTTTACCCTCAAACAACAGGGATTTAGTTTCTTGTGCCTTTGCCAATGTTTATGTAGTCAAAGTTTAGATCTCGCCTTAAGGAGTCTCTCTTTTACGCGTCACTGGGATAGGAAAGCCACAAAGAAGTTTTTGAACAAACCCTTGCAACTGGAACCCCATCTAGTGTTCAGTTTGATTCATCCATGGAAAAGACATTTTCCCCCTTTGATTTATTGTGTACATTAGGTGGGTTTGGATTACTATTTTTAAAGGAGTGTCTTGTCTGTGTTGCTGTTTGTTTTTTTGTGTTTTTTTTTCCCCCAGAAATTTCACTCATATTCTTCCACTTGAGACAAATCCTGGTCAGAACACTGAGCAAACTTGAAGGGTGCCAGTAAATTCGTCATTTTGGTTACATATCGCTTAGAGGAAACACTAGACATTAAATAATGCACAGCATATGTTGTATTTAAATTTTCTTTGGAACCTTAAGCTGGACATTCAGATTCAGGAGTTTACCAAGTTGGCACAAAAAAAAGAAAAAAGATCAGTTGATCAGAAACGTTTGTGACAGCCCTTCCAAATAGATCTATGGAAAGTAACAGCTAAAATTCTGAACTCCAGAATCACCATCATCAGGTTCTATTAAAAATTGTTAATGCTACCATAAGGTAAACGGGAAGTATGGTGAAGAGTCTTTCTGAGGAGCTCCAAAAACAAAAACTAAATGCGGTAGAATAGGGTTTGTTTTTCTTTCCTGGCTGGTTAAACCCTTCTGTGTGGGGCATACTTTTATTTTTATTTTCTCAGTAGGCAGGCTGGAACACTTCAGTTTTCTGCTTCCTATTCTGCAGTGCTCGGTTAAGATGATGAAAAACTGACAAATTTGAATTGGGCATCAAGTACCCAAATAATACAAGAACCCAAGCATCTAGGATTTTAGTATAATTGGGTGGAGCTATTAGATCTCCTACACCCAGACATGAAAACAAAAAAAAGCACAGAAAATTCACAGATCTTTTGGTGTGTACATAGTTGGAAAACCACTACTTCTTAAATTTTCTTATCTGATCAGAATTACAAAACTGCTTCAATTTACATGCAAAATTCACTGAAAAGGAACTGAGATGTCCTTTTCACTCTAGTACAGGGATCAAGGCAACTGTATTTACTATAATGGGGTCACCGGTTGCAATCTTGTGTAACAGATGATTGAGTGAGATACAAGATAGCAGAGATTTTTGAAAAATGAATTGGAACATATTAGTTTAGGGTTTGTTTTTTTTGTGTTTTTTTTTTGTTTGAATCTTGTTACAACTTAAAATATCATAGTTAAAGACTTCAAACTAGTCCTCATGTTTTGTCTTTTTTTTTAAAGCTGTTTCATTGGAATTCTGTTCAGAATACAGATAGATTTAAAGTTAAGAATTATTACAGTGTAGTGACACCTGGTTTGAAAATAAATCAAAATAGATACCATGATTTTTGTGTGTGTGGTGTTCATAAACATCAGGAAATTAAATTAGTTGACTTCAGAGTGAGATCAAATATCAGCTTCTTAAAATGTTGTGAAAATCAAAGCTAAAATATGGGCAGCTTTTTAACAGTCTCTTTCTTAGAAGCAAGTAGGAATTTTTTTAGTTATCTATATTTTCCATTCAGTTAGCACAATCCTAAATATAAAAGCATTCAGTTTGAAAAACTTAAAATCATCTCAAGTGAGTCTTGAGGCAGCACAAATGCAGAATTCGAGCACAGGAAAGTAATAATCAGCTAAGTCCTGTAATGTAATCTTCCTTTTATTTTCTCTATGTATTATGAGAATATCAGATGTTTGCAAGTTAGAAAGAATTAAAATGCCCTTTAATCGTGAGCACAGATGTGCTAAATATTTGAAGTAACTACATTGTAATGTGTGCAATTGATGAAGTCAGTTTTCTGATTTCCCTTGCTAGTTATTTAGTTCTGAATCTGTCATTATTTGTCTAAGCCCAGCTGACCAAGCAAAACTGTGTTTTAAAGTGGCTTTATGTTTTGATAAATGTGAGCTGGTTGAAGAGTATTTTCCACTGAATGCAGAGCTTAATAGAACATGCTGACATAATAGTTTTAATGCATTTTGTTGAAAATGTGTGAACAAACAGAATAGCTTTTGTTCCTTCATAATTGGCTGTAAAAGTAGATGGAAACATAACCATTACATATGGAAATGTGCAAAGAAAGAAATAACATTTCTGTTGAATATATTAGGAATTGCATTTCCTAGTTTAAAATAAGCATCTGAAATGGATGCATCATTTAAAATTGGTTGTCAAAATAAGAAGCTTTAAACAGAATTTTTGTCACATTATTTTTGTCCCAAGTTAAGCAACATAACTTTAGCGAATTTCACCTAATATTTTGTTTATATTATTTTAAGGCAGGGAGAGAGACAGAATGTGCTTAAGACGGCACCTTGAATGTGCATAGGAATCGGGCACCAATTAGGATGATTAAACGTTAAATTAAAACTGAATCATTATTGGTATTTTCTGCTACGACAAAGATTTGTTTAGTGGTGTTAATGCATTTTGCACTATACCCTTGTGGAGATTAAAAGATAGGTATTAGGAAAGCCAGCTTGTTAAGTATAACTTAGCTACTCCAACAACACTCCCAGTGAATAAAGTGTGCATACATTTGGCATACTTTGCCAGGGATTCTAGTCAACTTCAACACCACTCAAGGCAAACAGAGTTAAGGAATTTTCAGAAGTTAGTAGTTAGGTATTAATTCTATTTTCTGGAATGCAAAACTGCTCACACTTTTTTTTTTTTTTGATGCCTACTACAAAAAGGCAAATGGCCAGCTCTTTTGAATTGACTCTTAAGTTTACAGAAAAGCAGCATTTTGATTTTGCATTTATTCATATCTGCAGTTACATTCTTTTCCTGCAAGTTTTCTGAGAGATTCAATTTGGAAGTCATGGAAACTACCTATTATCTGATTCAGTTCTGCAGAAAAGCATGCAGGGAGGTAATCCTTGAATTAAACAGTTTTTTTTTTTTTCCACAGCCTTTGGAGATGACCACACACCATTTGTACAACAGAAGTTGGTGTTCCCCATGCTGGGCAAACAATGGGACGCCATCCTGTCTTTGAATAGGATGTTAGCTTGGAGTTGGAGATTTTTATGTTTAATTTACAAATGGATCTTAGTGAGAAGAAATCTGAGCAACCAGTGGAAACAAACATGAAATAAAGGGATTTCATAATGAAAGGTTCAGGACAATCTGTTGAACAATTGATAACAGTTAAGAGCAAACTGTTTTTAAAGGCATTCAGACAAGGAGAATTGCAAGGCATTTCCCAACTCCAAACCAAGAATTATTTCTTACGGGATAGGAGTCCTTCCTCTTAACTGCACATCCTTCTTTAAGTTGCTGTTTAATCATAACTATAAATCTTGTGCCCATTTTTATAGATACAAAGAGTGCTTTTGATGAAATATTTAGAGGCATGATGTTAACATTTGGAGCTTACTGGTCGTATATTCCTTGATTAGTGAAATGGTAGCCTGGGTTGCATTCTTTAATTTTAAAAACAAACATGCCATGGGGTGAAATCTAGGTGCCAGGCAGGCCTGGTAACAGAGTATGGCCATCGTGTTTCTCTTCATTGTGTGTGTGTTGCTTTCCCTTTTGTATTCAGCTGAGGCCTGAGCTGACCGGAGGGTTTGTTACTGATGTTAATAACTAAAGTACGTTTGTCACAGATCAGACTTAGCTCAGGTTCTAGGTAGGGGCTTGAGGTGATTTTCAGGTTGTCAGTCTACGCTTGGTGATGTGCATTTTGTTTTCCCCTTGTCAACAACTGATGGGAACCTGAATGACTAAAAATTAGTTTAGTGACAGAACAAACTGTCACAAGATATCTTGGAATCAGTTGAAAATGAATAAGGTTGACAGACATTCAAGAGTCTAATGAGTCCTCAGAATGATTGCAGGACACTCTCTGGACAAGTAGACAATAAGGTGTATAAAATGTTGGAAATCAGTATTTTGCTATGGAATCTCATTATGCACCAATGTCTTCAGTTCCATGGTATTTTATATTTTGATGGGTTTTGGGAAGGCCGTGACTCTCTAAGATATCAGACTGATAGGAATTCCTCCTGTACCCTTAAAAATTGATTATGAAAGTTCTTAGGCAATAGCATTTGCTTTTCAGGGCTACAGCTTTGAGCTTTGCAGGTAGAAAACAATGAATTAACCTTTTTCATTGTTTTTTTTAAGTCATAGGTGACTCTTGAGTGCGTTCCTTTCTAACCCTGCGCCTTTTGATATTTGCAGGAGATACGGAGAAGGGTCAACCAAATCGGACCACTAAAAGCAAGGACGCCCACGTCTGTGGCAGGTGCTGTGCAGAGTTCTTTGAATTATCAGACCTTCTGCTCCACAAGAAGAACTGTACTAAAAATCAATTGGTTCTAATCGTCAATGAAAATCCACCTTCCCCTCCCGAAACGTTCACCCCCAGCCCCCCTTCCGATAATCCTGATGAACAAATGAATGACACGGTTAAGAAAACAGAGCAAGTAGACTGCAGTGACCTTTCGGAACGCAACGGACTCGACAGGGAAGCGTCCATGGAGGTGGAAGCCCCCATCACTAGCAGAAAAAGCGACAGTACCTCCGGCGGCGGCGGCGACAGCAGCGCCATCCCCAGCTGCAGTGGCACCTCCACCGCAGGTACCCCGGCCATCACAACCTCTCTACCTCAACTCGGGGACCTGACAACACTGGGCAACTTCTCCGTCATCAACAGCAACGTCATCATTGAGAACCTCCAGAGCACCAAGGTGGCGGTGGCCCAGTTCTCCCAGGAAGCGAGGTGCAGTGGGGGCTCCGGGGGCAAGCTGGCCGTCCCCGCTCTCATGGAGCAGCTCTTAGCTCTGCAGCAACAGCAGATCCACCAGCTGCAACTGATCGAACAGATTCGCCACCAAATATTGCTGTTGGCTTCTCAGAACGCAGACTTGCCAACGTCTTCTAGTCCTTCTCAAGGTACTTTACGAACATCTGCCAACCCCCTGTCCACGCTAAGTTCCCATTTATCTCAGCAGCTGGCAGCCGCAGCTGGGTTAGCACAGAGCCTCGCCAGCCAATCTGCCAGCATCAGTGGTGTGAAGCAGCTCCCCCCAATCCAGCTACCTCAGAGCAGTTCTGGCAATACCATCATTCCACCCAACAGCGGCTCTTCCCCCAGCGTCAACCTGTTGGCGGCGGCAGTGACCACCCCATCCTCGGAAACAGTGGCTTCGGGCGCTGGTGCCTCCCATATCAGTAACCCAGCAGTCTCAGCATCATCCTCACCAGCTTTTGCAATAAGCAGTTTATTAAGTCCTGCATCTAATCCACTTCTACCTCAGCCAGCCCCTGCTAACTCGGTTTTCCCCAGCCCTTTGCCCAACATCGGAACAACTGCGGAGGATTTAAACTCCTTGTCTGCCTTGGCCCAACAAAGAAAAAGCAAGCCACCAAATGTCACTGCCTTCGAAGGGAAAAGCACGTCAGACGAGGCGTTCTTCAAACACAAGTGCAGGTTCTGCGCCAAGGTCTTTGGGAGCGACAGTGCTCTGCAGATCCACTTGCGTTCTCATACCGGAGAGAGGCCGTTCAAGTGCAACATCTGTGGAAACAGGTTCTCCACGAAGGGAAACCTCAAGGTCCACTTTCAGCGCCACAAAGAGAAATACCCTCATATCCAGATGAACCCATATCCCGTGCCTGAGCATTTGGACAATATTCCCACAAGTACCGGCATCCCATATGGCATGTCCATCCCCCCAGAGAAGCCAGTCACCAGCTGGTTGGACACCAAACCGGTCCTGCCCACCCTGACCACTTCGGTTGGCCTGCCATTGCCCCCGACGCTCCCCAGCCTCACACCCTTCATCAAGACGGAAGAGCCAGCCCCCATCCCCATCAGCCATTCTGCTGCCAGCCCCCCGGGCTCGGTCAAAAGCGACTCTGGGGCCCCTGAGCCACCCACAAGAAACCCTGGTGGGCTCCCGGAGGATGCAGAACGGTCCGCGCTGCCACCTTCCGGTGGGCAAACTGAAGAGAGTGGTGGGGTCGCCAACTGTGTCCCGACAGCGAGCAAGAGCTCCCTGAGCTCCCTGGCGGTGGACTCGGGCCTGGGCAGCGCTGCCACCTTTACCAACCCTTTGTTGCCACTCATGTCAGAGCAGTTCAAGGCTAAGTTTCCTTTTGGGGGACTGCTGGACTCAGCCCAGGCATCGGAGACGTCCAAGCTCCAGCAGCTGGTAGAGAACATTGACAAGAAGGCAACTGACCCCAATGAGTGCGTCATCTGCCACCGAGTCCTCAGCTGTCAGAGCGCCTTGAAAATGCACTACCGGACACACACTGGGGAGAGGCCCTTTAAGTGTAAGATCTGCGGCCGGGCTTTCACCACGAAAGGGAATCTCAAGACTCACTACAGCGTCCATCGTGCCATGCCACCTCTCAGAGTCCAGCATTCCTGCCCCATCTGCCAGAAGAAGTTCACTAACGCCGTCGTCCTGCAGCAGCACATTCGAATGCATATGGGAGGCCAGATCCCCAACACCCCTGTCACCGATAGCTACCCCGAGTCCATGGAATCGGACACGGGCTCCTTTGATGAAAAGAATTTTGATGACCTGGACAACTTCTCCGATGAGAACATGGAAGACTGTCCCGAGGGCAGCATCCCCGATACGCCCAAGTCTGCGGACGCCTCCCAGGACAGCCTGTCTTCTTCCCCTTTGCCCCTAGAGATGTCAGGCATCGCAGCTTTGGAAAATCAGATGAAGATGATCAATGCTGGCCTGGCGGAGCAGCTGCAGGCCAGTCTGAAGTCGGTGGAGAATGGATCAGTAGAAGGGGATGTCCTGACCAACGATTCGTCCTCGGTGGGAGGGGATGTGGAGAGCCAGAGCGCTGGGAGCCCGGCCGTTTCGGAGTCTACCTCTTCCATGCAGGCTCTTTCCCCCTCCAACAGCACCCAGGAGTTCCACAAGTCCCCCGGCCTTGAGGAGAAGCCACCCAGAGGGTTAGCAAGTGACTTTGCCAATGGTCTGTCTCCCACCCCAGTGAATGGGGGGGCTTTGGATTTGACATCTGGTCATGCAGAGAAAATCCTCAAAGAAGATTCTTTGGGAATCCTCTTCCCTTTCAGAGACCGGGGTAAATTTAAAAATACTGCTTGTGACATTTGTGGCAAAACATTTGCTTGTCAGAGTGCCTTGGATATTCACTATAGAAGTCATACCAAAGAGAGACCATTTATTTGCACAGTTTGCAATCGTGGCTTTTCCACAAAGGGTAATTTGAAGCAGCACATGTTGACACATCAGATGCGAGATCTGCCATCGCAGCTCTTTGAGCCCAGTTCCAACCTTGGCCCTAATCAGAACTCGGTTCCTGCTAACTCCTTGTCATCGCTCATCAAAACAGAGGTCAACGGCTTCGTGCACGTTTCTCCTCAGGACAGCAAGGATACCCCCACTGGTCACATCCCCTCGGGGCCTCTGTCGTCCTCTGCCACATCCCCAGTTCTGCTCCCGGCGCTGCCCAGGAGAACTCCCAAGCAGCACTACTGCAACGCGTGTGGCAAAACCTTCTCATCCTCGAGTGCCCTGCAGATTCACGAGAGAACTCACACTGGAGAGAAACCCTTTGCTTGCACTATTTGTGGAAGAGCTTTCACGACAAAAGGCAATCTTAAGGTACCCCACTCTGTGCACACCTCACCCACCCTCTTGTCCTGCTCTCTCGGGACCACTGATTGTTACTAATGCCTGTTCCCAGTGTCATCAGCCAAGCCCCTCAGGGAAAGAGCCCCCCCACACACACACACATAAGGGAACCTGCCGTCTGGGGCTGCTCAGGGAAAATTTGGGGCACCCCCACACATCAGGAGGGTGGCAGGGACCAGAGCTGGCTGCAGCTTGCCGAGTGTCAGAGGGCACTAAATGATTTTGCACCTAAGCAAGGCAGCAGCCTATCTCCATTGTCTTGTTAAGTGTGCCAAATGAATTGCTTTACCTACCGAATGAGACAGCCTGGCATTGCCAGGGGGTATTGACTGAAGACCTCTGTGTGGCCTGCGTGCTGCCCGTATCACTTAATAATTACGGTTCACCTCAGCACCTGCACCTGTTGGTCATAACTGCAGTCCAGCCTGGTTTGTTTTGCTAAAAACAATAACGTCACTGCTCTGCTAATGGGTATTATGATAATTGATTATACGACATTTCCTCCTGATATGTGTTGGAAATAAAGCAAATATGCTTAAGTTCTAGAGCAACAGTTGAACGCTTTTGCTGTGTACATTTTTCTGTTGACAGAGTATTTCTCTAGAGATTGCTGCCAGCAATGCAAGATGAATAATTACTTTCTGGCTTTTCTCTGCAGACACGGGCTCTCCAGTGGGCAATCAGTGAGGGGTACTTTCTCCCCATCTGAAAAGGACATTTCTAGGGTAGAGGGTGTCAGATACAATCCTTACCATGGCAATGAGAGTGGACATAACAATTCTAACCCTGAAAGGAGCTCTCTGCAACTGGCTGCCTTGCTTGAGGCCATTATAAACTAAATACAGATAATAAAAGAAGAGTAAGTAAGGCATCTTTTTTGCCCAGGAAGAGGAAGGAAGGACCAGGGCTGCAGAGAGCAAACATGTTATTACTAGTCCACAGAAGTGGATGGTTCCCGTTTCCTTTTCCACTGTCCGTCACATAATGAGAATAGACGTTTAGGCCACTTGCTTTGTCGAGTGTTGGGATATGAGCTGAGACAGATTCAACTATTAAGCTTCTCCCTCTCTGCTCTGTCTCCTCCTCTCTCCCCCTGCATCTCAGGTGCACATGGGCACTCACATGTGGAACAGCACGCCTGCACGCCGGGGCCGGCGGCTCTCTGTGGATGGCCCCATGACATTTCTAGGAGGCAATCCCATCAAGTTCCCAGAAATGTTCCAGAAGGATTTGGCGGCGAGGTCAGGAAGCGGGGATCCTTCCAGTTTCTGGAATCAGTATGCAGCGGCGCTCTCCAACGGGCTGGCGATGAAGGCCAATGAGATCTCCGTTATTCAGAGTGGTGGCGTCCCTCCAATTCCTGGAAGCCTTGGCAGTGGGAGCAGCTCACCTATTAGTGGGCTGACGGGAAATCTGGAGAAGCTCCAGAACTCCGAGCCGAGCGCGCCTCTGGCCGGCCTGGAAAAAATGGCAAGCAGTGAGAACGGAACCAACTTCCGCTTCACCCGCTTCGTGGAGGACAGCAAAGAGATTGTCACTAGTTAAAGGAACTTGGGCTCGAGAAATAACATTCCTCTTCCGAAGGCCACCTCCGGTCACCTCCTACCCGTGGTCCCTTCCCCCTGCCCTGTGGTCCCCCAGATCTATGAATTGCAACTTTATGAAGACGGTCTTTTGTACCTTGTTCAACTTCTAGAGTTCTAAGAAAGCTTATTTATTAGTGATATAACCTTGCTTTGTAAACAGAATGCAAGCGTTAACTTTGGTCTTCTGTATTTTGGACTAAATACTAATTGACTAGAGTGCCGTAAGCTTGCTGTAACATTTATGGCAATCGCAAGTTGCCCTGCTAGGCGGTCTTAATCTGGCATTAACTTATTTTCTATATCCAGTTTAATATGAATCTGGTGTTGATGCAATGCCTCAGTGATGCATTAGATGTCTAATAAAGTCTGTATATAAATGTACACTTCGATCCTGCTGGAAAATTTTATCAGCAAACACATTGTCTAATCTTTCGAAACAGATTTAAAGATTAAAGTAGCCTGAATAGTGTGGTTCTCTGAAAGGTTTGTTTTTTTAATTTTTATTCTAAAATTCAACCTGGTTTTATTTTTTGTTTTGTTTTGTTTTGTTTTTGTTTTGGTAGTTAACCATTTCCGTTTTGAACTGCTATTTGTATTGTGCTTTTTACTTGAGTCGTCCTCAGTGTTAATAAGTTTCTGTACAGTAATAAGCACGCAGAATTCTTTAGAGAAAATACAAGTGTTGTTTTGGTAGTTGAAACTGAGACGTAACATTTTGCCTTGTAGGTATATTCACAATAGAAAATGTGTGCTGGAATTTCACAATGCTGCTAAGTAAGCATCTTGAACAACCTTCAGTGGAGAAAACGTAGATGCTCTTGTACATACAATAAGAAATATCACTTTCATTAAAATGTACCTATGTTCCTTACAAGAGCAAATGCTTCTTCTTGATCAAGAGAACAGGTATAGTGTTTGTTTATTTTGTATTAGGTATGGAAGGAAAGAAAAAAGGACTGTTACATGCACTTTCTTGGAAAGTTGAAAGGAAAGGGGGGGCAATTTCTTTAACATTTAATACTAACAACAGAGATACTGTAATTTTACTCAAGTAATCAAATACATTTTTTTTTTGCAACAGATAAAAGAAAATACTGTGTCTGTGTTTTTAGAGTGCATTTCTATTTAACCAGACCCCTCAACGTATTTTAACTTTTCCCCGAGTGCTAGTAAATTGAGTATGTGAGTGTGTCTCTCTCTAAATAAGGCTTGTAAGAGGCATAACAAGAAAGGCATTGCGTGGGCCTGCAATTTTTTTTTTTTTTTAATTTTGAAGTATCGATATTTTCCCATTACTTGTTTGGGAACTTATAATCTTTCTGCTCTTTTCTCAACACTGCCCTCCTCCCCTGGAAAAAAGAAATGAAGTGAAATAAAACTTTGTTATTGAATGTTTCATTCAAACAGGTAAGTTTCCTTAAGCCGACATTTGTGCAGAGCTAGACTTCAGCTTTATTTCAAAACTCCTGGTTTCACTTCGCTGGATTCGGTCGTGTTTTTTCAGGCGGCTGCGGCAGCAGTGCTGGAGAATTCCCGATGCAGCGGGGTTATATAATCTGCGAAACTGGGCCTCAACCCAGAGAGGTCAACATGTTCTTTATTTAATTAGCCTTTTAGGTATTGAAACACACATACATATTTGAAAGAAAAAAAAATCAACTCTAAGGTATATTAGAATCGACGTGAACATTTCATCATCAAAATTCTGTTGGATTCTTCCTCTCTCCCTCCTGTTCCGCCCGAGCACTCTTCGGGGGGTGGGCAAACCGACATGGCGGAGGTTGTATCCACAGGGGTCGACGCATTTCTCCTTCCAGGGAACCGGTGGCTCCGCACCCAGGTGAGGGCCGCCTTCCCAAGGAAGTTTCCACGGGGGCGCGGCCCTCACCTTGTCACTGGACTCGCGCGCCCCTTGTGCGCTCGTCGTCCGCGCCGGGTCAATCCCGCGGCGGAAGGTGGGCGCTGACCTCAGGCCTGGATATTGCGGGCTGGAGGGGGCACCCCCAGACCAAGGAGAGGGCGTGCATGGGGGTGTGCGCGGCGTCGGTGCAGAGAACCATCTCGACGCTTCAGCACCCGAAGATTTAAAGGGCGGTTATTTCTCGGGTGCGTCTCCCATCGCCTCCACCCTCCCTCCCCAGGAGAGACCCCTTTTCCCAAAAGTGAGAGCAAGGAGAGAAGGCGCGCCGAGCTGACACGTTTGTGTTGCGGAGGGGCGCTAAGCGTCTCCCCGTTGCGGGGCGTGGCGAGGAGAGGGGTGCTCCTCCGGTGCGCCCGGGAGCGAAGCGTGGCGGACTCCGGCGGCACCCACCGCCGGCACACACCCCGGCTCCCGTGCGCCCCCGCCTCGCGCGCGGCCGGCTCCAAAAGGGCCGGGTGGTCTAAACCCCGACGCCGTTTCCCAGGGACCCTCTTCCGGCCGCAGCAGTCCTGGCACCCCCCCCCACTCGCCCCCGATTTCGAGCTGAGTGGCGCGGGGGTCACGGCCCTGCGCACCCCGGGTTGCGCCCCCCTTTCAGCAAGGCGGGCCGCGGGGCAGAGAGGCTTTTTTTTTTTTGCCTTTGCCTCCTCCCCGGCCTCCTCCCCTCTAGCGTTTTCTGAAAGTGAGTTAAGGGGGGCAGTGGCAGATTTTCGTTTAGACAGAAAGGCTGAGACAACCCAAGTCCTGAGGAAAAGGTCGGAGGCTCAGCGTCTGGGGCTGCCTCCCTCCCTCCCCTCCCCCCACTCCCCCTTTGTCTGCCTATCCTCTGTCGATCAATATCTTTCTAATCTATTGATCAGTACCTGCCCATTCCTTTTTCCATCCATTTCCAAAACAAGAAGTCGCCCTCAGCCCCGCTTCCCCGCAGTGTGAGAAATACTCAGCCTTTCGGCTCAGCCGGGAAGAGAAATGGATACAAATTTATAAAGCACCGGGTTTATTTTAAGGCGGTGGGTGCTTACACAACACCCCCATCTCAAGCACAGCCGCGACCCCCGCGCGCCTTCGCCTTCCTTGTCCCCTCCTGAAACTTGAGGGGCTTCGAGGCCGCTTTGGTACCACCGCGGACAGAATGCACTGAAGGAAGAAGGGCTGCAGCTGCGAAGAAGGGTGACAGTAAAGTTCACACAATTTTGGAACTAAAAAGATTCATTTTGGTGACTTATACTCCCAATTAATTAAAAAAAAAAGTCAATCGCTGCCAAAAAAAAAAAATTTCAAAATACAACGAATGTAACACCCCTTGTGTCCACCATTCAAAGTTAACAAATGTGAGCAACTTCTTGCTTTCTCCATTTCTAATTTTTTTTAGTAATATCCTTTCTGCTCCTCCCTTTCTGTCTCATTGTATCACTGTCATCTCTTTCCTTTTACTGTGTCTTTTCCCTATCTTCCTTGGTGTTTTTTTCTTTCTCCTCCCTCCCTCCAATCACCCCCACCCCCACCCCCCTTCTTCTCCCTGGAAGATTTAGTTGGAAGAGCAGTTTGGTGATCAACAGGGACCTGAGGAGGGAAAAAGGAAGAGAGAACTAATAACAGACTCAGGTGCCCAAGAGAGCCCCTCCCCCAGTGTCCTTTGCTGGGGTGGAGAGCGGGGAGGCTGACAGTAAGGCGGGGACAGTTCTTGTAAACCGCTTGGAGGTACCTGAAGCTAACTTTGGGCCTCAAGTTTTCAGATCTCAGTGCTCACAGGCTGGGTTTGTTCAGATGGCTTTTGGGGGAAGCAGTCAGTTTTTTTAAAAGTAGAAAAAAAGTGTTAAAACAGAAAAAAAATCCTAAATGATTTGCAGTTGACATAAATTTCTAGCAATAGATTATTTGCTTATTGTTTTTGGCATGTTGTGAATGTCGAGAATAAGAGAGCTTAAAAAGAAAAAAAAAGTATTGCTCCTACTCTGTTAAAACTTAGCAGTCCTGTTAGAAAAATAAAGCAATGGAGTCTTTCTAGGAGTTACATACTCTACCCCAGATGAAACAAATGTCAGAAGGGGTAACAAAGTGGGAAAAAATGTAAAGTAAATTTCAAAGGGCTCCACAGTAAAGCGCAATCTGAGATTCACAGAAAAGTGGAGCCGGATAAGACAGGAATTAGGTCATCCCATTCAGACCCCAGGAAATATGTTTAGATCAAAGCCTGCTCCGTTAGAACAAACAAAACAGGACCATTGGGCCCTACCAATATTTTCATCTCAGTGCTAAGGGCTGCTAATCTAACCAGCTCAGTTTGATGAAAGGGGGTAAAAATTACAACTGCACAAATGACTGAGTAAAAATAAAGATGTCCTCTCAACTATAATCGGAAGATATAGATTTAGATTTGAGCTAAAAAGTAACAAGATCCAGGCCCAGATCAACACAAACTTCCCGGAATTTTAGCACCAAGTAGAATATCTAATCCCAGCCCGTTGTTTCCCCCTGCCCCCTCCACCCACCCACCCTCATGCAATTGAGTCTGCCGGATGATTACATTAAAAAATTGTTAAATTTTAACTACAGTCTAAGAACGTTGCAGGAGGAAGACTTTTGGGTTCACTTAATTTACATTCCTTAAGGATCTACCCCCTCTTCTGCCCCTCCACCAATCCCACTGTCGCTCACCCCCCAGGGAGTTGTTGGAGCAGAGGCCAGGCCTTTATTGTGGATGGTTCTTTAAGCTCTGTCTGAAAGTTTGGTCTCTTTCCGTTGTAACCACAGATTGTCAGAGGCCTGGAGTTGGTGTCATCTAAACCCGGTTGTGTTGATATTTTAGCAGCTAAGCCCAAGAACTGTGTGAGGCTTCCTTTCACCACAAAGTTGATGGCCTTACACCAACGGCCAGGGAACATTCAATACATAGAAACATCCAGAAAGGGACAGGAAATCCCAGAGAAGGAAAATTCACCCAGGCTAAATCCAGGGTTGTAGTTCCTTGCTGAGCCTGGTTTCCTCTTAACTGTTCAAACATATGATTTGGCTGCTCTTGCGTTTCTACATCCATCTGAGCTCAAGTTTACTGAAGACTCGTGCATACTTGTCTGCTTGGCTCTGGCCCTTTCTGAAGCCAGGAACGAGTGGAGGATGTGTTGGGCCTCTAGAAACACGACCAGGAACAGGCCATCTTCTGTGCGGGGTCCTTGGCCACTCACCTCCCCAAGGGCAATTCCAGATCAGCCTAAGACTTAGGTTCTGAGAGGGCTTTGAAGTCAAGTGGCACCGGGTTGGAGACCCCACAAAGCGTTCTTCCCTGTTATCCCCAGGGTGGACCTGGTGCAGCCTCACCAAGCACAGTTGGATCCTGACATGGCACATCTGCTGGGATGTGATGTGGAGAGACCAGGGATCACACATTCAGTGTCTGGCCCAGACCAGAACCTGTATCACAGGTGTGACAGCAGGCTCCACTGCCGGCATAAGGAACAGAAAGAGGACTTCTTACCAGTCTACAGTCCGTAAAAATGTACTAACTCCTAATGTCTCATCTCTCTTGTGATTTCTAACAATCCAGAAGTAGGCAGGGCCACTGTCGTTTAACAGATGACAAACTGAGGCCCAGGGAGCAGAGAAGGAACACTTAAGACATCCAGAAACCTGGAGCTGTCACCACCCTAATGGCAAGCCTTGGGGAGCAGTCATAACTTCCCTGATCCATGGTACCATTTCCCCATCTTACAGCAAAGGTGTGATTCTCTCAATAACATTTCCCAGTAGCTTCCATCACACTCTTACACCCTCACGATTTCCCCTTATCCAAGCACCACCTTGACTGTTACTTAATATTCTAATTTAAGTTGACTTCCTTTTTAATACTTAAGGTCTTTTTATTTTGGAAGGAATGGGAAACACTGGATTAGATTCTCTCTAATAGTCTTCCCCATTCTTTGCAGGAGAAATCCTTACCATGCAATACGATTTCACATACATTCAGTGATGTGTCTAAGGTCAAAATAATACGGACATAATCTTAATGCTTCACTTAGCTACATCCTTTCTTTGTTCTATTGTAACCAAACGAGGTCTGTGAAATCTGAGTTTTATTTCCTGGTCCCCATCTCCCTCCCTTTACCTGTCAACACACACCTTTGAATGGGGCCAGAGTTTTACAAGGTGTGAGTTGTAATCCATTAGTGT
>PVKY010003300.1:0-22125 GCA_004027775.1 Bradypus variegatus | reverse complement strand
TATGTATATACCACATTTTGTTTATCCACTCATCTGTTGAAGGACACTTGGATTGTTTCCATCTCTTGGGAATTGTGAACAATGCTGCTATGAACATCAGTGTACAAATGTCTGTTGGTGTCACTGCTTTCAAATCTTCTGGGTACATACTGAGAAGTGGAATTGCCAGATCATAGGGTAATTCAAATCTAGTTTTCTGAAAAATCACCAAACTGTCTTCCAGAGTGGCTGTACCATTATTCAGTCTCACCAGCAATGAATAAGAGTTCTAATTTCTCCACATCCTCTCCAGCATTTGTAGTTTCCTGTTTGTTTGATGGCAGCCATTCTTATTGGTATGAGATGATATCTCATTGAGTTCTTGGTTTGCATTCCTTAATAACTAGTGAAGATAAACATTTTTTCATGTGTTTTTTAGCCATTTGTATTTCCTCTTCAGAGAAATGTGTTTTCATATCTTTTGCCTATTTTATAACTGGGCTGTTTGTACTATTTTCGTTGAGTTATAGGATTTCTTTAGATAAGCAAGATAACAGTCTCTTATCAGATGCATGGTTTCCAAATATTTTCTCCCTTTGTGTTGGTTGCCTCTTCACCTTTTTGACAAATCCTTTGAGGTACAGAAGCTTTTGATGTTGATGAGTTTCCATTTATCTATTTTTTCTTTTGCTGCTTGTGCTTTGGGTATAAGGTCTTAGAAGCGACCTCCTAATACTAGGTTTTGAAGATGTTTTCCTACATTATCTTCTAGGAGTTTTATGGTATTGTCCCTTATATTGAGGTCTTTGATCCACTTTGAGTTAATTTTTGTTTGGGTGGGAGGTAGGGGTCCTCTTTCATTCTTTTGGATATGTATATCCAGTTCTCCCAGCTGCATTAATTGAGGAGACTGTTCTGTCCCAGTGCAGTGGATTTGGGGGTCTTATCAAAAATCAGTTGACCATAGATCTGAGGGTCTATTTCTGAATTCTCAATTTGATCCCATTGATCAATATGTCTATTTTTATGCCAATACTATGCTATTTTGACTACTGTGGCTTTATAGTATGCTTCAAAGTCTGGAAGCGTAAGTCCTCCCACCTCATTTTTCTTTTTTAGAATTTTTTTTAAAGCAAGTCTAAGCCTCTTTCCCTTGCAAATAAAATTTGTTAACTAGCTTTTCCAAGTCTGCAAATAGGTTGTTGGAATTTTGATTGGAATTGTATCTGTAGATCAGTTTGGGTAGGATTTACATCTCAACGACGTTTAGCCTTTCTATTCATGCACATGGGATAGGTCCTCTCTTATTTCTTATAGTAAAGTTATGTAATTCTCTGTGTAGAGTTCTTTTACTTCCTTGGTTAAGTTTATTCGTAGGTGCTTGATTTTTTTTAGTTGCTATTGAGAATGGAAACTTTTTCTTGAGTGTCTCTTCAGTTAGGTCATTTCTAGTGTATAGGAACATTACTGACTAAAGTGCATTAAAATTGTATTCCACCACTTTGCTGAATTTGTTTATAAGTTCAAGTAGCTGTGTTGTCAATTTTTCAGTATTTTCCAAATATATGATCATATCATCTGCAAATAATGGCAGTTTTACTTCTTCCTTTCTAATTTGGATGCCTTTTGTTTCTTTGATTTGCCGAAGTACTCTGGCTAGAACTTCTCGCACAGTGTTGAATAACAGTGGTGATAGTGGGCATCCTTGTCTTGTTCCTGATCTTAGAGGGAAGGCTTTCAGTCCCTCACCATTGAGTACTATGCTGGCTGTGGGTTTTTCATATATGCCCTTTATCGTATTGAGGAAGTTTCCCTCAATTCTTACCTTTTGAAGTGATTTTTTTCAAAAAAGGATGCTGAATTTTGTCAAATGCTTTTTCAGCATCTCTAGAGATAATCATTTGATTTTTCCCTTTTGATTTGATAATGTGTCATATTACATTGATTTTCTTGCATACCTGAGATGAACCACATTCATAGTGTATGATTTCTTTAATGTACCATTTGATTCTATTTGCAAGTATTTTGTTGAGAATTTTAACTAATATTGGTATAGCTACCTCTGCTTCCTTTTGGCTGTAGCTTGTGTGGTATATTTTTTTCCATCCTTTACTTTCAATCTCTTTGTGTCACTGGGTCTAAGATGAGTCTCTTGTAAACAGCATATTGAAGGTTCATATTTTTTAATCCATTCTGTAAATTTATATGTTTCAATTGGGGAATTTAATCCATTCACATTCAGTGTTATTACTGTGAAGGTAGTTCTTGAATCAGCCATCTTATCCTTGGTTTTTAGTTGTCAGATCTATTATCCCCCCATCTCTTTATTTCCTTTAAGTTACCCTTACTAATACTCTTCTGTGCCCTTCTCCAGGCCTCTCTCTCCTGTTTTTTTCTCAGCTGGTAGAGCTCCCTTTAGTATTTTTTGCAGGGAAGGTCTCTTGTTAACAAATTCTCTCAGCATTTGTTTGTCTGTGAAAATTTTAAGCTCTTCCTCCATTTTGAAGGAGAGCTTTGCTGGATAAAGAATTCTTGGCTGGCAATTTTTCTCTTTCAGAATTTTAAATATGTCATACCTCTGCCTTCTTGCCTCCATGGAGCCTGCTGAATAGTCATCACTTAGTCTTATGTGGTTTCCCTTGTATATGGTGAATTGCTTCCCTATTGCTGCTTTCAGAACTTTCTCCTTCTCTTTAGTATTTGAACATCTGATGAGAATATGTCTCAGAGTGTGTTTATTTGGATTTATTCTATTTGGAGTTTGTTGGGCATCTTTGATTTGCAGATTTATGTCATTTAGAACATTTGGGAAGTTTTCTCCAACAATGTCTTGTAATGCTCTTCCCAGCCCTCTTCTCTTCCCCTTCTGGAACCCCGATGATTCTTATATTTGTGAACTTCATGTTTTCCATCATTTCCCTGAGATCCATTTAAAATTTTTCATTTTTTCCCACCATTTGTTCTTTTGTGCTTTCACGTTTCATTGCTCTGCCCTCAAGTTCACTAATTCTTCCTTCTGCCTCTTCAAATCTGCTGGTATGTGTCTCAAGAATATTTTAAATTTGATCATCAATATCTTTTATTTCCATAAGATCTGCTATTTTTTAGTTTACTCTTGTAAATTCTTCTTTATGCTCTTCTAGGGTCTTCTTGATGTCCTTTATATCCTTAGCCATGACTTTGATTAATTGCTCCAAGTTCTGTATCTTCTCTGGGTTTTTATTTTGGATGTTTAGGGTGTCCATATCTTCTGATTTCTTCCTATGCTTTATAATTTTCTCTTGTTTTAGGCCTCTTGGCATTTGCTTATCTTGATAAGGTTCTTTTAGGATATGCAGGATTATTTTAACATTTATCTATAATTTGGCAGAGCTATAGGTTGGTGGAGTGCACATTCCCTGTCCTACCAGCAGATTGAGCTCTTGAGCCACCTCTTTGCCTCAAGCCATTTCTCCCTGAGCTTTGTCTATGCACTGAGTGGGGGTCCAAACCATGTGAAAATCTAATCAGTGTGTACATTTTCCATGTGCACTGGGAACTGCTAGCCCTGTGGATGGGGGGATGGGGGGCATGCCCTGTGTAGTTTGGCAGGGAGTCCACTCCAGGACACAGTGGTTCTGGCCATTCCCGGGGCTGCAGATGGAGAACTCTGGGGCTGCAGAGCTGCTCGTCTCACCTCAAGCTCAAGCACCCCACAGTCCCTGTCTTCTGTGCTCCTGCGAGTCCCTGGGATTAGGGGAGAGTTCCTGGCACTTCTGTGCAGTGCCCTTGCCTCTAGGCTGTGCCCACCGTGGACTTATGTGGAGAAAGAGTGGATGCTGTCACAAGTCTGCCAAATCCTGAATTCCCTCAAGAGAGCTCTCAGCTGAAGGGCTGTGAAGGGTTCTTTCCCCAGCAAACTGCAGAGATGGGGCTTAGAAAGCTGCTCACTCCATGCTCAGCAGCCAGTCCCCAGCTTGGTAGCTATGGGGCTGTGAAGGGTCATCTGCACAGCCAGCTGCTAAGATGGCTGCACAGGGCATGGAAAACTGTCTCCTTCCACGCTCATCTGCCTGCTCCAAGCACCAGTCCCTGGCATGGTGGCTCTTGGCCATGGATTTGCGAAAGGTTATCACCCCAGCCAAGTGCTGCAGAGGGTGTGCAGGGTGTGGAGGGCTGCTCCCCTCCACACTTGTCAGCCGGCTCCAACTGCCTGTTTCCTGACTGCATTCTGGGCCGAAAACTCACTGGTCTTAAAGGCAGTCTCTTGGCTTCTCCCACCACACACTCACTATGCAGTGTAGAAGTCCAAGTCTATTTTTCTGATGTTAGTGTAGCTGCTCAAGCTTTTTTTTTTTTTTTTGTTACTGTTTGCATGGTGTATCTTTTTGCAGCCTTTCATATTCAACATATTCGTATCCTTGAGTCTAAGCTGAGTCTCTTGTAAACAGCATGTAAATGGCTCATATATATATGTTAACTATTCTGCTGTTCTGTGTCTTTTGACTGGGAAGTTTAATCCATTAACATTCAATCTTATTACTGTAAATGAAGTACTTACTTCAGCTGTTTTGTCCTTTGGTTTTTATGTCACATCTGATTTTCTTCTTTCTTTGTACCCTTTCTGTTTCCCTTACTGATAATCTTCATTTCTTCACTCTTCTCCAAGCCCCTCACTCCTGTCTTTTCCTTTCAGCCTGCAGAACTCCCTTCAATATTTCATATAGGGCTGGTCTCCTATGAAGAATGCTCTCAATTTATGTTTATCTGTGAATATTTTAAACTATCCCTCATTTTTTTTTGTATGAGTAGATTTTCTGTACTTTATTAATTTCCTCTAGGTGAAACTTTTCTCTTACAAACAATACTTCAATCAATGTTTTTGTAAATAATTAATTTGAAATGTGTGCAAGTACATTTATAGGAACAACTTCTAGAAGGAGAATTTCTGGATGTTTGGGTGCATTCATTTTTTTAAATTCAGTTTTATTGTGATATATATATATATATATATATATATTCACATACTATACAATCATCCATGATGTACAATCAACTGTTCATAGTACCATCATGTATTTGTGCATTCATCATCCCAATCAATTTTTGAACATTTTCCTTACACCAAAAGGAATAAAAATAAGAATAAAAAATAAAAGTAAAAAAGAAGACCCAAATCATTCCATGCCCCTCATCCCACTGTATTTTTCATTTAGTTTTTGTCCCCATTTTTCTACTCATCCATCCATACACTGGATAAAGGGAGTGTGAGCCACAAGGCTTTCATAATCATGCTGTCACACCACGTAAGCTGTATAATTATACAATCATCTTCAAGAATCAAGGTTATTGGGTTGCAGTTCAACAGTTTCAGGTATTTCCTTCTAGCTATTCCAATACACTAAGACCTAAAAGTGGACGTCTATAAAAGTGCACAAGAATGCCCTCCAGAGTGCCCTCTCAACTCCATTTGAAATCTCTCAGCCACTGAAACTTTATTTTGTTTTATTTTTCTTCCCCTCTTGGTCAAGAAGATTTTCTCAACCCCATGAAACCAGGTCCAGACTCATCCCAGGTGTTATATTCCACATTGCCAGGGAGATTAACACTCCTGTGAGTCAGGTACCATGTAGGGGGGAGGGCAATGAGTTCACCTGCTGAGATGGCTTAGATAGATAGAGAGGCCACATCTGAGCAACAGAGATTCTCTAGGGGAGACACTTAGGCACAATTATAAGTAGTCTTAGCTTCTCCTTTGCAGTAACAAGCCTCATGACATCCTTCACTTTTTTTTTTTAATTTTTATTGGGATTGTTCAGATACCGTACAACTATCCAAAGATCCAAAGTGTACAATCAGTTGCCCCTGGCACCCTCATACAGCTGTAAATCCATCACCACACTTAATTTTTGTTCAATTTTTAGAACCTTTTCAATTACTCCAGACAAGAAATAAAGTGAAAGATGGGGAAAAAAAAAAGGTAACTTGAATCCTCCCATATTCCTAACCAACCCCCCTCAATTGTTGACTCATAGTGTTGGTATAGACATCCCTCACTTTTGAAGGACAGTTTGTGGGATAAAGAATTCTTGGCTGGCACTTTTTGTCTTTCAGTACCTTAAATATATCATACCACTGTCTTCTCTTCTCACCTCCATGGTTTCTGATGAGAAATTGTCACATAGTCTTATTGAGAATCGCTTGTATGTGACAAATTGCTTTTCTCTTGTTGCTTTCAGAAATCTCTTTCTCTTTGGCATTTGAATTCTGATTAGCATGTGTCTTGTAGTAGGTCTATTAGGATTTATTCAGACTGGCGTATATTGCACTTCTTGGACATGTACATTTATGTTTTTTATAAGAGTTGGGAAATTTCTGCCATTATCTCCTCAAATATTCTTTCTGCCCATTTTTCCTTCTCTTCTCCTGCTGTGACACCCATGATGCATATGTTTGTGAGCTTTGTGTTGTCATTCAAATCCCTAAGACCTTGCTCAATTTTTTCCATTCTTTTCTCCATCTGTTCTTTTATCTGTAAGATTATGATTATGCTGCCTTCTAGTTCATGGATTCTTTCTTCTGCCTGTTTAAATTTGCTGTTATATGTCTCTAGTGTATTTTAAATCTCTTCTATTTTGCCTTTAAGCCCCATAATTTCTGTTATATTTCTTCTTAAAGTTTCACATTCTTTTTAATGCTCACACAATGTTTTCTTAATATCCTTTATCTCTTTAGCCATATTTTCCTTTATCTCCTGTATCAAGTAAACATCTCTTGAATAACAGTTAAAATTCAGGAATAGAAATGATTGCTGTAAGAGCTTACAATCTAGGAACCTTTACAATAAGCCTTATTGAACTTTCTATACTTTCTATACTCCTGCATCGATTACCCAATCTCTGCCTGTGTTCTATCACCTATGCTCTCATATTCAATTATCAGCATTTGCTCATTATAGTTAGTTTATGTTAATGAGGACTTACAATATTTGTCCTTTCTTTTTCCAGCTTATTTCACTTAACATAATGTCCCCAAGGTTCATTCACCTAGTTGCATGCCTCACAACTTTATTTCTTGTTGCAGCCAGTCAATATTCCATTGTATGCACAGACCGCATTTCTTCTATTCACCTGTTGATGTACCTTTAGGCCACCTCCATCCATTGCTACTTGTGAATACTACTGCCATAAACACCAGTGTGCATATGCCTGTTGATGTCCCTGCTTTCAGTTCTTTCACGCATATACCAGATAAAGGGGTTGCAGGATCACATGACAACCCTATATTTAGCTTCCTGTGGAACCAACACACTGTGCTCCAGAGGGGCTGCACTTTTCTGCTTCCCTACCAACAGTGAATAGGTATATTTCTCTCCACATCTTCTCCAGAACTTGTGTTTTTCTGTTTATTTTTAAGCAGTTTTATTCACATAGGATACAATCCATCCTAAGCGAATAATCAGTTGCTCCCAGTATAATCAGATAATTATGCTTTCACCACCACAATCTATATGAGAACTTTGCCATTTCTCCTGCAAAAAAAAGAAGAGGAAGAAAAAAAAATAAGGAATAAAGAATTTAAAAAATTATAATAAAATAAAATAAAAAAGAGAAACAACAACAAAAATCCCATACCTGTCTCTTATATCCGCTTGTTGACATTTAACTTTGTTATTTTGCCTTTCTTATAATTAATGGAAGATTATAATGTCACTGTTAACTATAGATCCTTGTTGTCATTGCTTGTATTTTTCCATATACTATCCCACTTTCAACACCTCACAATGCTGACTTTTACTTGTTCACCCTCATATAAAAACTTTCTTAAATTTCTACATTTATTCACCATTATTGTCTGTTTTTACTAAGGTTTTACTAAGTTATATAGTTCCAGTTTTTATCCTCTATCTTTCCTTCTGGTGTTATTTATGCCCCTAGCTTTCCTCTTTCAACCACACTCACACTCAGCTATGTTCACTGTACTTTCAATATTGTGCTACCATCATATATATTGTGCTGTTTCTGGATCTTTACAATCAGTCCTGTTGAATATTCTGTACTCCTTCAGCATCAAATGCCCCATATCTACCCTGTATAGTTTTTCACACTCCTTTCATTGTCTCTAGCTGTTTTTTCCTTGAGGGCAAATTCTTGTAGGAGGCTCACCCCAGAGAGGGTTTTCCCAATTCAGTATTTCCCAGCCAAAACAGGGCCAGGGACCCATGAAGGCGGCACAGACCAGCTCCAAAATGCACTGGGGAGGGGACCAGAAAGGATGCCAATGTTCTCTTTGACAGCTCCCTAAAGCTGTGCTTTCCTGAATTGCCCAGCAGATGGCGCCCTTTAGCAAACTGTTCCCCACAGCCTAGGGAGACCCTGTGTCTTTAAATCTCCACCGCCTCCACCCCCATCAGGGTCAGGGTTGAAACAATGGCTGCTGCCACGTTTTCCAGGGCAGGTTGAAACAGTAGCTCAGAGCCAGGACCCTGTGATCCAAACTCGCTAATCAAAAGCTGTGATCAGTGCCCAGCCCTGTTCTTGGGGAAAAGGATTTTTATGTCCCTTTCTGACAGCAGCAGCCAACTGGGAACTGGATCCTGAGGCAGCCCACAGGAAGAGTGGAGGAGGAGTGACAGCAGCCGCCATGGAGAGTCTCTCACAGTTCTTTACGGTGGTTTATCAGCCTCTTCCTCCTACTTGTACCTGGTGCTGTACAGTGTTCTGCTGGCCTCTGGGGCCCAAGAACAACTATTTCAGAAGGCTCCTGTCTGTTTAACAGTTGTTTGGTGGAAGGACCAAGTCCTGGAGCTCCCTACTCCGCCATCTTCCCCGGAAGTCTCCCACTATACCTTATTTTTTAATTTGATGAGGTATTTTAAGTATCTTAGAGGATATGAGTACATACTTATTATTATTATTTTTGCTGCTGTTTTGTTTTTAACACCTATATGTTATTCCATTATATGGCTCTACTCTTATTTATCCTGCTCCTTCCTTGGGAACTTTTAAGTTGTTTCCAGTTTTTCTCTGTTACAATTCTGCAATGGACATCCTTGTATATGCATCTCGTTGCATATATGTGGGCACTTCTATAGCCTGAATTTCAAGAAGTAGAGTGGCTGGGTTTAAGGTATGCATTCATATTTTTTTGATAGATTTTGTCAAATTGCCCTCTAAGCGGGTATAACTTGCTCTCTCATTGACAGAAAATGAGAGGGGTCTGCTTCTCCACTTGCTGGCTCACCTTGGAGAGAACCACAACACAGACCATGAAGAGTGGCAAACTTTTTGGCCAATTGCACTCTCATAGGACATTCTAATACCTGCCAAGCACCAGCAGAAGAAGCTTTATTCCAAATTCTGTACAAAAGCTAGCTATTCTGATGGTACAAAATAATTCAGAAGCAGCCTCCTGGGTGTTAAAAGCTTGAAGTTTTAAATTTACAGTTTTAAAGATAGTCTTGTTTATATAGAATGAAATTTGGATTAAATACTTATGGAGCTCCAATGGCATCTCCTTATGACACAAAAAGCCCCAACCTAAAGGATAAAGTTTAAGCTCAAGGGCAGGCCATGGAGGCTGCTTGGGCTCTGGGCTCTGGCTGTAGCCCCAGCCTCGCCTTCTGCCTCCTGTCACCCTAGCCAGCCCATGTTGTACATCTTCATGCATCAAGGTTTTTGCTAGGCTGTTCCCTTAGTCTGCAATGCCTAATCTGTCTGCCAGCTTTGCACCTCCCAGGCTCTGCTCAGGTCCCCCTGGGAGGCTTCACTCCAGCATCCCCAGGAAGAATTTATTTCTGCCTCCTTTGTTATACTTCAGAACATTTTTCATGTGACTGTTACTAAACAAATCACAGTGAACTGTGATTTTTATTTTTTTTATTTTTAACACTTTTGCCTAGTTCTTAGTCAGGGCCAGGAGGAGGGTGAAGTGAATGAGGCATCTCAGGCAAAAAATGTAAGGAGACATTCGTTCTCAGAGCCATGCCCTCAAGTGTGGAGCTTCCTCGCTTTCCTCAGCCTAGTCCAGGAACCGCTGCTCTGCTGGCTAAGGGCACTGGACCTGTATTTTAAACCCCAAGCCCTGGGAGCAGTGTGGGGTACACAGCCTCCCACAGGCTCTTTCTTGGCTCTGAGTAACTGTGGAGAAGGGTCTGCTTTTCCATGTGAAGTCACAACAAGACTCATTAAGCCTGTATCTTCTAGGTCATAAAGGAAAATATACAACTTTGACTGAAAAATACAAAAAACATCCTAAAATGGAGAAACCTTCTGTGAAGTTTCGCCGTTTCTACCACATTGAGTACTTCTTTCTGCCTGATGACCGAGAGCCTAAACGAGTTGACTTGGTGGTGTTTCCAACAGTGGCCAAAGTGTTCTTGGAGTCAGGAATAAGGGTGAGTGTGTGTGTGTGTGTGTGTGTGTGTGTGTGTGTGTGTGTGTGTGTAACCTTGCATATAGCCCAATACTTGCTGCCCAAAGTGTAGTCCATGGGTTAGTAGCATCGACTTCTCCTGGGAGCTTGTTAGAAATGCAGGATCTTGGGCTCCAGCTCACACCTACTCAGTGAAAACCTGCATTGACCCAGTACTACTTCACATGACTTTTTATTTAGACGTTTTTACCCACAGTTTTGGTAAAGCTGATGAAATGCAATATACCAGAAAGGGACTGGCTTTTAACAGTGGGGATTTATCAGCTTACGAGTTTACAATTCTAAGGCTGTGAAAATGTCCAAATTAAGGCATCAACAGGATGATACCTTCTTCCTGAAGAAAGGCCACTGGTGATCTGGGCTCCTCTGTCACATGGGAAGGCACATGGTGACATCTACTGGTCCTTCTTTCCTGGGTTTCATTGCTTCCAGCTTCTGACTTCAGTGACTTCCTTTCAGCTTCTCTGGGGCTTTTTCTGTGAGCTTCTCTTAATTTCATCTCTTAGCTTCTGCATGTGTTTTATCCTCTGATAACAGACTCTAGTAAGAGGATTAACACCCATCTTGACTGAGGTGGGTCCCTTCTCAGTTGAAATAACCTAACCAAAAGGTCCCGCCCATAATAGGTCTACACCCACAGGAATAAATTAAAAGAACATGGCCTTTTCTGGGGAACATAACAGCTCCAAACTGCCACACCCAGTAATTAATTTCTTGGGTATTTCAAAAGCTTTTGTAACTCTTGAGGTTTCTTCCTTCCTTCTTTCTCCTCTCCCCCTCCCTTCCTCTCCCCTCCTTTCCCCTCTCCCTCTTTCCTTTCCTCTCTTCTCTTTTTGCTCTCTTTCTCTCATTCTCTCTCCTTCCCCCTCCCTCCCCTCTCCCTCTATGTCTTTCTCTTTCATTCTCCTTCTCCCCTTCCCTCCCCTCTTTGCCTTTCTGCCTCTTTCTTTCTCTCTCATCCTCTCTCCCCCTCTGCCTCCTGTCCTCGTTGTCACTCTCTCTGTCCCTCTTTCTCTCTGTGTCTCATTCTCTCTCCCTCCCCTCCTTCCTCTACCGCTCTCTCTTCCTCTCCCTTCTTCCTTCCCTGATGTGTGTGTATGTGTGTGTGTGTGTGTCGTGTGTACACACCCTCCTGGCTCTGGATTAGTGCTTGGAAGTAATTGGAGATGATACATTTGCAGGTAACAGCTCTGCTTTTATTTTTTCTAAAGAACTCATGGGTCTGGTGGAGCCCAGTCTATAACAGCCCATTTCCCAGTCTGAATTGGGAGCTAGGAGAGAGCCAATGGAGAACAGATAGGGGGAGTGAGGCAGATGGAGAGCAGGGCACCAACCTGACTGCCGGGCAGGGCAAGATGGTGGGCGTCGCTTAGCCCCGTGGACCACCCAGTGTACCAGGCCTCGCCCCTCTGAGTTAGAGCCGGTGCAGCCCCTCAGCCTCTGCTGGCTGGGCCCCTTTGCCTGGTGGGGAGCAGATGCACGTAGGTGGCCTGCACAGGCCCAGCCCGGGAGGCCAAGGGGCCAGCTGAGTGTGACATGTCTGGGCCTTCCCGCAGACCCCCCAGCCAGTTAGGTCGCCTCTCTTCCTGTAGGGGGAGGCAAGCAGCCACAGGGCTGATCTGGCTGAGGCCCCTTCCCAGGGCAAACAAGGCCCTCACCACAGAGCGTTTGGTAGAACCTTGAGGATCTCGGAGGCTCCATATGGGGGCCATGGGGCAGGTGGGGGGAGGCATCATCTGGGGTCAGGCCTGGGTGCAGTGCTGACTGGCTGTGTGGCTTCAAGCAAGTTTCCTCCTCGGGTGGGTTCCTAAGCACTGGGAGTTCCTGGCATGTGGAAGCCATTCTGTAGACGTTTGTTGATTGACTGAGTGTGCTTACCAGGCTGAGCGATAGGTCAGCTTGCCAAACCCAGACTCCTTCAGTCCTGATGGGGAGACAGACAGGGAATCAGCAGTAGAGGAGGGTGGGATGAGGCAGCAATGGGGAACATCACTCAAACAGTAACATGTGACTGCCCATGATGCATAGTCGGTGCTTGAACAAATGGATGAATGAAGGAATGAAAGACACAAGGAAAGGCTGGAGTTCCTTCACAGACTAGAATCGAAATCAATTAGCAAAGTGGCTGAGGGCCTCAGCAAGGGCCTGCTTCTCCGTCTCCCTTCCAGACCCCTTCGTTGTGCAGCCCCAAGCTGGGGTCTTCCTGGCACCCTCTTTCTGCCAGCTTCTCCCCGCTTCTGCCTCGCCTCCGCCCACACCTGCCTTCCGTGCCTCTCTGCAGGTTCTGGGGGAGTCCAGGCCTCTCCCACAGCCTGGCCAGCTCCTGCACCAGCCCCCCTCCAGCCTGGCTTCGTGCTGGAGGCTCAGGAGTCAGGCAGGCTGGGCTCCAAGTCTCTTAACCCCTCTGAGCCTCAGTTTCCTTATGTGTAAAATTGATGATGATGACACCTTCCTCCTAGGATCCTTGTAAATAACACATTAAATTAAAGCTATAATGTGCAGTGGTACCTGTAGAACCAACTAATGAAAGGATTGCAGGATTGTGTAAATGCAGCAGAAATCAAGCAGACACGGTGCATCATCTTACCTGATGCTTGGCGTTGGGCTCCTGCCCTGCAAGGTCTCCGCCTGTCCTCTGGGAGGAGCATCTAGCATGTTCTCTCTGCCACTCTCCCTTGCTCACCAAAGCAGCTTCCTTATCCACGCATGCCACCCTGCATGGGACCTCAGGCACCTTCGGTAGATCTCACAGCCCCTCAGCTTTGCCCTTAGACCCAGCCCAGCTGAGAACCTCCCTTGACTTCCTCCCTTGCTGCTCTCCCCCTAGAAGCATGAGGTATGGGTGGAGCAGTGTGTGAGCATTTGGGTTTGCCTTGGGCTTGGCGGGAGTGGTGGGAGATGTGGTTGAGACACGATGACCAAGGACAACCTGTGGGCATGCAGGCTCGGGGTGGTGGACGGGGGCAGACTCCAGCGGAAAAGAGGCTGATCTGTTTGCCAACAACCTTTGGAAACGCCCTGGCAGGGACCATGGGGCCTTCCCTATCATTTGACAGCTGAAGTCTCTCAATGTCGTTTCACACAGACGGTGAAGCCGTGGCATGAGGATGACAGAGTCTGGGTATCGTGGACCCAGACGTTTAACATCAGCGTGACAAAGGAATTACTAAAGAAAATGAATTTCCACAAAATAACCTTGAGGCTCTGGGACTCGAAAGAGAAAGTTTCGAGAAAAGTCCGGTATTATCGATTAAAGCCCTCCTGCCATTTGGATGATATCGACTCTTTTGGTAAGTCAGGTATTCAGATTGTATTTGATGTGTTTGTAGAGGCTTGTGGCTTCTTGCTCATATCGGAATGAAAGCTGGCTTGCCCTCGTTTCCGTCATCTGAATTTCACGGGGGTTCTTGTGCATCTCTGGGTGGTGGTACATGGTGGTCCTTGTGGCCGTGTGCGTGGGGTGGAGATGTCTTATGGAAACCCTTGTTTTTGGGGTACAGAATCACCTTCAGAGGTTTATTTCATGCTACAAAGGGGGCAGGCTGTTTATTTTGGTGCACAGTATGTCCTGTGCCAGGCTTGTCAGCTGCAGCTTGTGGGTCTTGAATGTCACATCCTGTGCCTGTTTGGAACTGTTATGGACCCTGGCAAAGCCATGAATTTTTTAAAAATCCAATCTTGTGGATAGGATCTTTTATGATTATTTCCATGGAGATGTGACCCCACCCAGTCAAGGTGGGTCTTGATTAGTTCTCTGGAGTCCTTTAAGAGAGCTCATAGAAAGAGACAGCTCTGAAAAGCTGAGAGAGACATTTTGTAGAGAAGCTAAGATATATAATCCAGAATTTGACCCTGGGAGAAGCTAAAAGCTGACACAGACCCAGATGCTTGGAGATGCAGACAGAAAGATGTTTGGAGATGCTAAGGTAAGAGATGACGCCCTGAGTTTGCCCCAGAGGAGCTAAGTGAGAACTCACAGATGCTTAAAGAGGAAGCCACTGGAAGCAGAAGCTGAAAGCAACTCAACCCAGGAGCAAAGGACCAGCAGACGCTAGCCACGTGCCTTCCCAGCTGAGAGAGGTGTTCTGGGTGCCATCAGCCTTTCTTCAGTGAAGGTATCCTCTCACTGATGCCTTAATTTGGACACTTTTCTGGTATTAGAACTCTAAATTTGCAACCTAATAGATGCCCTTTATAAAAGCCAATCCATTTATGGTATTTTGCATAATGGCAGCTTAGCAAACTGGAACACATCTCAATCATAGCTAGCACGTCTTGTCTTCTCTTAATTCTGCTCATCCAGTGGGTTTCTCCATATCAGACAATGATGCCATCACTCTTGTAGCCCCCAGGTCATATTTGACTCCTCCTATCCCCTCATCTCTTGGCCATCCTGCTCACTCAAAATTAAATTTTCATCCAGGCCTGTCCATCTTTCTCAGGAGCTCTCCTTTCATGCCCAACCCATGCCCTCTCTGCACCCAGGTTTTCTTCTGTCAGCTCTCTCCTTCCACTAGGCCTGTCCTTTCTATCTCACCCCCTTGACCCCGGCACCTCATTGCTCTGTAAATTTTCGTGCCTGCCCAGTGCCTCAGGGAAAAAGTCCAGACTCCTGAGACTGGCTTTGAAACCATTTTACAATTTGCTCCTCAAAGCTCTTTTCTTGCCCGCTACTCCCACTTCCACCTTCACACCCTGCCCCCCTGGTTCCTCAAGGCTCTAGACTATTCCCCATTATGGGACTTGCCTTCAGGCACCCCCCTCATCTTGGCCTCATCACTTTCTCCAAAAATTGTATCCATCCGTCAAGACTGAATCGAATCCCACCTCTTTCTTGCAGCTTCTGGCATCTCCATCCATGCATTCACGCTGTCTGTCTTCATTGTTCTATTCTGCTGGTGGCACGTGCAGGCCGGGTCCATAGTAACAGAATTGAGAGACACGGAGGGGGCACTCCCCAGCTGGGGAGCTCCAGGCACGGTCCTGGCTTTGCTGATGAACCAGCTCTCAGACCACAGGAAAGTTACTCTCGTGTCAAATTCCTCATCTGCGAAATGGGCAGAGTGGTAAAGCCTTCCTTAACATGACTGTATGATGTTAAGATGAGCAACACATGTCAAAAGCTTCATGGCCTTATTTGAGGAAGCCATTGCCAGGTGAGGTCTGAGCATCTTTCCCAAACATCTGTGTGGCCATTTTTTCCTTTATAATACTTTTTTTTTATTGTGGAATTTAACCTAGCTCTATAACAGTGATAACTTCCTTAGTACAATTCTAATAAGTAGTTAAAGAACAAATTTCAAAGAATGTTATGGGTTACAGTTCCACAATTTCAATTCTTCCCTTATTGTGAAATATAAGATATATACAGAAAGATAACTTTCAAAGTACAATTTGATGAGTAGCTACAGAGCTAATTTCAGAGCGTTATGGCTTACGGTTCCACCATTTCAGTTATTTCCTTCTAGCTATTCTAATACCCTAGCATCTAAAAAAATGTTTTTTATATGTTAAGTATTTGTAATCCTTTGTTAAATTCCATCTTGTCTGTTGCTACCCCTTCCTCTCGTTCAATCACTTTCTTGATCTTCAGGGGTGTCTAGGCAGTGACCACCCTAACTTGTTCATATTGAAAAGGGGTGTCAACATTATGGGGACTGTGTGGTCGTTTTTAAAAATTTCTTGATATTTGAAGGTAGCCCTTTAGGCTACAACTCCAGGAGAGTGGGGACCTTATCTGTCTTATACATCATTTTATCTCCAGCAACAGAAGAGAGGGATTGACACAGACAGTAGTAGGTACTCAATAAGTATTTCCAATTGATTGATTGATTGAATCAATGATCCTTTCTTTCCCTGCTTTCTAGAGGAAGTGAGATATTTGGTTTTAAACCAGAGAAGACTGTCTGATGACATCAAAGTTAACAATGTCAGAGAGGTGGGGAGCCAAGAGTATCCACCAGGAAAACAAGAAAAAGCAGAAACATACCCCAAGTCTTTGCTAGGTGAGTGGAGATGACCTTTGTGGCAAGCCGAATGCAGGACTGCGGTGGGAAATGGGATGGGCTTGGCGAGTGTAGTGTAAGAGCACTGGGGTCCTTCAAATGTACCAGCAACTGCAGCTGGAGCTGATTCACCCTGTCCCAGCAAGCCCTGCGGTAATGCACGGCTCACTTTTGTTGTTGATCCTTTTTATTTATTTACCTTTTACTTGTTTTGTGATTTACAAAAAAAAAATTTTCTGACTGTAGAAGTTACATCATATGTGTTTTAGAAAATTCAGTGATGGTAGAAAAGTACAAAAACATAGGGAAAATAATCTATAATTTCACCCCTAGAAGCAATCATTATAACATCTTAGTTATCAAAAATTTGGCAGGTTCCTTTATTTTTGTTCTCAAATTAAAAAAAAAATGTAGATCAGATAACACCGAATACGTAATTTTATATTCTGAGATTTTTTATGAACGTGTCATCACATACACTTTCCTATATCCTGAAAACTTTCCATAAACGTCATCTTTAGTAGCAACACAGTATTTCATCTGCTCGTAGTACTGAAATGTACGTAACCATTCCCTCTGGTTGAGTACTTGGGAATCTTAGTGGTGTTTTCAGTCTTCTTTTATATAAACAGTGCTAAAGTGGGCAATTTAAAGTGGACAGACATTTCCCTTATTTTTTTTCTCTGTGGAGTGTTATATAAGGAACTGGATGCTCCCTTTTGCCTCCATTTGTCCCAATAATTATAACCAGTCTGTACATTTATTCACTCATTTATTATTAGAGAGTGTACTATGCAGCAGGCCTTCTGTTTGGGAGCAGGTGTTAGAGACGTGGGTTATCTGCCCTCCTTTCTTAGTGAACTAGCATGCGAGCAAGAAGTTTGGGGATATTTGCTAATACATATTATTAGGTTCTCACCAAACAGAGCCTGAAACGTCTCCCAAGAACAGTGAGGAAAATGAAAAGTCACTCAAAGTGGATGATTTTGGCACAGTTTGGTAAGACTGGACCCCTGCTGTTTTGGGGAGTGGGAATGGAGGCCCCTCTTGTACAGGCCCTATAGACTTCCACCATGAGTTATATATGGACTTTGTAGTAGTTCTGGTTAGGTTGGAAGTCATGCAATCCAGGTGAAACTAAAAGAACGGGAAAGGGGAAGCTTGTTTTGTGAGCACATGTGTATCAGGCACTATGCTGCCTGCGTGCTTTATCTCAGTCAAACCTCAGAATGGTTACTCTGTGAGGTGCTATAACTGTCTCCATGTTCTACATGAGGAGACGGAGAGGTTAAGTGGTTTTCACAAAGTCATAGAACCAGACTTCTTGGGAAAAAGCCAGGATTGCCACCCACCCCTTCCCACTCCTAAGGCTTTATCTTTTCCTGCCATGAGTGTAGTTACTTGAGAAGGAGGTTCCTTGGGCAATGTGGGGACCAGGTAGAATGGAAGTTTAGATTGTGGTTTTGGGGAATGGAGTGGGAAGAACCAAGAGAAGATGTCATTTTTAAAAAAAAATCTTGATTTTGTATTGTATTTGAATTGAGTTTACAGACTAATTTGGGAAGAATTGATGTGTACATTGTTTTGTTATCTCATCCATGATCATGGTGTATGTCTTCCCTTATTCAGATCTTCCCTTACGCCCTTTAACAGACTTCATTTTTTTCTTCCTATAGATATTCTAGATAATTCCTGGGAATGAATTCATAGATATTTTATAGTTTTGATTGATTTTATTAAAAATGTCTTATTTTCCACTATATTATCTAGTTGTTTAGAATCTTGACATGGAAAGTCTGGTCTACAGATCAATAGCATCAACATCTCTGGGGGAGCTTATTAGAAATGCAGAAACTTGGGCCCTGTCCCAGACCTACCAAACCAAAGAACTGTAATCTGCATTTTACTTAATAAGATCCCCAGTGATTCATATATATATTGAAATTTGAGACACATTGGGTTAGAGGAGTGCAATGTCAGTTTTTTTATTAGTTTGCATGTAGCCCAGGAAATAGATTCCTAGAGAGATGGCCCCCCAGTTTTTTCAGCTTCATTAATTTCTCTTTTTGTTAATTTTCTAGGAGGAGTATTGCAAGAGAAACAAATGTTTCTTTAGGAGGAGTAACCATGATGGAGATAAAGGAATTAATTGAGAGATCATCCGTTAGCAGCTTAACAAACATGTTAGAAAAGGAAAAATCTCAAAGTGAGTTAGGATGGGATTTTGAAATTTTATAATATAACTTCACTTGAAAGAAATATGCTATATGCACATTTCAAATTCAGGATACTTCAAGATCCTTTAACACATGACCAGATGTTATTCAAAAGATTCCTTGACATATTATCAGATGTCACTCAAAAGTAAGAGAGTACTGTACACCCTTTGATTTTATCCATCCCATCCCACCTCATCCATCTCTTCCATCTCTTCCCCATTCATCCCATCATCCATCCATCCATCCATCCACCCATCCACCCACCCATCCACCCATCCACCCATCCACCCATCCACCCACCCATCCCTCCATCACTACCACCCATTCTTCCCATCCATTCCATCTCATCTCATTTGCTTCACCCTCCCTCATCATACCCCCTCTGCTTCCCTTCTGTAATCATTTCCTAGGGCTGCTGTAACACAGTAGCACAAACTCAGTAGCTTAAAGCAATAGAAATCCATTGTCTCGCAGTTCTGGAGGCCAGACCTCTGAAATGAAGGTGTCTGCAGTCTGTGCTCCTTCTGAAACCTTCAGAGGAGAATCCATCCTTGCCTCTGTGAGCCCCGGGTGTTCCCTGGCCCTGCAGCTGCAACAGTTCGGTCTCTGCATTTGTTGTCATGCAGTGTTCTCCCCTGTCTGTCTCTGTGTCCAGATTCCCCATCTCATGAGGATACCACTCACTTTAGATGAGGGCCCACCCTAGTCCACTTTGGCTTCTTAACGAAGTACATCTTCAAAGACCCTTTTTCCAAGTAGGGTCATGTTTACAGGACTTGGGATTAGGACTTGGGCATGTCTTCTCTGGGGGACACAATTCAGGCCCTAACATCTTCCCCCATCTAATCACGTCCATCCACTCCATCTCAGCTTATCCCTTCCCTTCATCCCATCATCTCTTCCATCCGTTTCCTCCACCCCTGCCTTCTATTTTCCATCTATCCAATCATCCATCCCTTCCCATCTCACTCCATTAATATTTTGGTATTCTTGACCTGTGGTGTTACAGGGAACATGAAAATCTCCAATGTCTAATGGAGACTTTCAAACAAATAATGAGAATTCTGTGTGATAGATGCCGTGGTAGACATAAGTACCGGTGTGTTTGGGAAGCACAAAAGAGTGGGGGTAAGGAAGGACCCTCCTTGAAAGAAAAAAACTAATTGTGAGTCTTCTGGGGAGGATGGTGAATCAGGGAGCTCCAGGACTTGGTCTTTCCACCAAAACAGCTATTTAACAGGCAGGAACTGTCTGAATCAACTATTTTGAAACCCCAGTGGCCAGAAGAACACTGTACAGCACCCAGGAAACAGCAGGAGGAAAAGACTGATAAATTATGGTAAAAACAAACAAACAAACCTGTAAATAGCTGTCTAGACAGGGTAGCTAGCAGTGCCCATCCCACCCCCCACCCCTGCCCCCCCCCACAGCAGGCTGCCATAGGGCCCAGTTCCTGGGTACCTGATGGTGTTAGAAAAGGACATGAAAATTCCTCTTCCCCAAGGTCAGGGGTGGGGGCATGGCAGATTGTTGGTCATGGCTTTTGATTTGGATCACTGGGTCCTGCGGGCAGCTACTGTTTCAACCCTCTCTGGACCAAAGTGGAGGCGGTGGAGATTTAAAGACAAGGGCTTCCTTAGGGCTGTTGGGGACAGTTAGCTAAAAGACTGCATTTTCTGGGCAAGCCAAGAGAGCTCAGCTTTGAGGAGCGGTGGGAGAAGATTTTGGCACCCTGCCGATCCCCTCCTGAGGGCACTTTGGAGTTGGCCTGCAACCCTCTTTATGGGTCCCTGGCCATTTTGTCTGGGAAAGACCGATTTTGGAAAATCCCCTCTGAGGTGACCCTCTTCCCCGAGTTTGCCTTCCATGCAAAAGCAGCTGTGAAAAAAACAAAAGGAGTGTAAAAGAATCTAGAGAGGCAGACAGCCTGGGACAAAGGCCTGAGGGCTTCAGATACCTGGGAGAGGGACGTCTGTCTCCTGGGAAACATAGGGGTCAACCAAACTCCTGTAAATGGGAACTCCAAAATAAGGAACAAGCCAAAGCCTGGGACAAGACAGAGGCCCAGGAAAACAGGGAAAATCTTGCACACTGCATTCACCTTAGGCAGACCTACCTAATAGGAAGGCTGAAGCTCAAGAAAATCCCTGTCTTATCACCAGCTGATTACAAAACCAGGAAACAGACATCCCAGGGAGTAATTCCCATAGTTAACAGTTCAAAATATTAAAATGCACAGTGTTCAACAAAAAAGTAGAAGAAAACAAAGAAACAGGAAATGATGGCCAGCCCAAAGAAAGAATATAAAAATACAGAAAATGACAATGAAGAAGATGAGAATACCAAACAAAGCCTTTTATAAAAATTATCTTGATAATGTTCAAGGAGATGAAGGAAAGTACAGAGAAAGAGCTAAAGGATATCAGAGAACAATGAATGAGCAATATGAGAAACTTAGTAAACAGAAATTTTAAAAAGCAATCAGACAGAACTACAAGAGTTAAAGACCACAGTAACTGAAATAAAAAATGCCCAGGAGGGTTTCAAGAGCAGATTGGAGCTGGCAGAAGAATCAATGAACTTGAAGACAAGACACTTGAAATGAGTCAGGCTGAGGAATAGAAAGAAAAAAGAAATATTGAAAGTGAAAATAGCCTAAAACAGCTATGGGAATCATCAAGTGCACCAATATATGCATTATGGGAATCCCAGGAGAAAGAGAGTGGCAGAAGGAATAGTCAAAGAAGTAAAGACGGAGAACTTTGCAGACTTAGCTAAAGATGTGAATGTACATATCCAAGCAGATAAGAGAACACCAAACAGGATAATCATGAAGAATGCACTCTGTTATATATTGATTACACTGTCAAATACAAGGGACAAGGAGAGAGTTCTGAAAGCTGTAAGAGAAAAGCTACGTGTTACATACAAGGGAATACCAATTGGATCAAGTGCTACTTTCTCATCAGAAACCATGGAGGCAAGAAAGCAGTGGGTTGAAATACTTAAAAGTGCTGAAAGCAAACAACTGCCAGCCAAAAATTTTATGTCTGGTGAAATTCTCTTACAAAAATGAGGGAGTGATTAAGACATTTCAGATAAACAAAAGCTGAGGGAGATCATCACCACTAGACCTGCCCCACAAGCAATGCTAAATGAAATTCTTCAGACTGAAAGGAAAGGACACTAGACAGTGTGTTTCAAAGCAGCATAAAGAAAGACCAACCTGTGGAAAACGTAACCATTTGGGTAATTATAAATGTCAGCATTATTGTATTGCATTGTTTGGTATGTAACCCTACTTCTTGCTTCCTACAGGTGCTAGAATAAAAATGCATATAAAAGCAATGATAAATCTAGATTTTGGACGTAAAATGTGCAAAAATTTAAGTGGTAACAAATACCAAAAAAAACTGGTGGGGGGAGGACAGAATGGTGCAGGAAAAGTATATGTACTTTCTTGTGATGGTTATGTTCATGTGTCAACTTGGCGGGGTGATAGTACCCAG
>PVKY010003299.1:0-22136 GCA_004027775.1 Bradypus variegatus | reverse complement strand
GTCAAACATGCATCTAATTTTATACCGGAGAACTCTGCATTTTACTACTGTAAATGTTACCGTTGTTTAAAAAGTATTTTAAAAGGATGAGGTAGCTTCATTCTTACTGATAAATGAATAAGACAGGTTAAAGTAGTAAGTACGCTTGACCGTATTTTTATCATTTAAAGATTGTTTATATGGCACACACACACACACACAAATGTGAGAAACATGACATCAAAACATTAATAGCAGCTCCTTTTTGGTGCTGAGATTTCAGTAATTATATTTTTACTTCTTTTTTCTGATCTATATTTTCTCATTTTCTACAATGGTCATTTATTATGTGTGTAATCGATACAGTAACATAAAATGAACAGGAGCCTGCTATCCTTTAAAAGAGCAAATGCATTAGAAGGATTCTTAATGAATCGAGAAATGTGTCTAAGAACAGCAACAGAAGGGCCTGAGCTGCTCCTCATTCCCCAACCCTCCCGCTTCTTGCGGGAGGGACCTGCTCCTGAAGTCAGAGAACGGATGGACAGAACGGACAAAACTAAGTTTGCTCAGCTAATCTTGCCTTGCCCCAACGCATGCTACTTCCCACCCTTCTTCTACTCAGAACAGTAAATTTCTTTGGCCTGACCCCTCTTTTTCAGAACCATGTGGATGTTACACACAAGTAACTGTCACTGATGGATTTTTCATTTTTCCATCAAATTCCTCCAGGAAGAGTTCATGTCCTACCTGAATGTTGAAGAAAGGTGTTCCAGTTAAAGGCGGCGTTTGGTACCGTTGTGATTCCTGGGCCAAAGGAAAAAGAGGAGAGATTTCACGTTCACGAGATGGCTGAACATAACCAGTTAGTTTGGGTTGACGTTAAAATCGTGGTAATCCTGGGTTCACAGAAAGCCACCCGGTGTCGAGTGCCTCCTGACTTCCCGACGATCCCACCAGCGCAGGATTTCCAGGAGAGAAACTCCCACCACCGCCAGCCCCAGGACCGGTACTGGGCCAAAATGCCTCCAGCTCACAGCAACGTGAGCTCCTAAAACAATGCTTGCAGGACTCGGGCTTCTCAAGCATCCCCAGCTGGTCTTTGATACCCCCTGAAAATACTCTGTCTTTATTTAAAACTCCTAACCTCAGGCCTCTCCAAGCTTTTGTTGGTGCCTGCTGTCTATGTCGCTTCCTCAGTCTAATATGTTAAGCTTAAAATTCTCTGAATAACTGGTCATTTTTAAGATTTAGAGAATTCAGCGGTAATAGTTCATAAATCATTTTGATACAAGAAAAATGTAGAGATTTTATAAAATGTAACCTAAGACTTTTACCCATAAAACCATGGACCATAATTAACAGCACGAGGTAGAAATGTGCTTTCATCAGTTAAAACAAACATGCCACAGCAATGTAAGGTGTTAATAATCGGGTGGTATATGGGAATCCTGTTTATTATGCAACATCGTTCTGTAAACCCACAACTTCTTTACTAAAAGAAAAAAAAATCACCATTGATGCCACTCAATGGTTATGATCATCAAGATTGCAGAGAAATTGATCTAACTTACTCTATATCAATTAAACTTTTAAAAATTTGTGCATACACTTATAGACGTTTCCCAAGACAAGAACTCAAAGCCTGGTATATTCCGAGGTCTGGCTCACACCCCTGTCCTTTCCACCCTGTAGTATTTACATTAATTTTTATTTATCCTTCCATTGTTTCTATTTGAAAATACAAGTGGGATATATAAATGTATTTCCTCCCCTTCTCGGACAGAAGATTGCATACTGTAAAACCTGCAGCGCACCTTGCTTTTCTTCACACACACACAGACTTCTAACCACTTTCCACGTCTAAAATCGCCCTTCACTCTGAATAGTACGCACGGCTCTTACCTGAGCCCCGTGTGCCCGCCTGCCGGCCTGGGCACCGGCTCTCCGGGGGTGCTTTCCGCACCCCGCTGGCTGGAAACCTGGCAAGCAGGCTGACAGCCCAGTTTATCCGGGAGGAGACCACACCTGCCCTGCCTGGAGCTGGGGCCTCTCCTCCCCTCCAGCGTTCTCCTGGGCTCCAGCTCCCACCCCCACTGAGTTAGGTCCCTGGTTTTTAAAGGTTTCCAAGGATGAGGGACTCGGAAGACTCCTTCCAAGCCTTCCACTCCTGACCCTGGCCTCAGCTCTACTGCCTAAGCCTGGACACGGTTACATGTTCTTTGGAAAGACTTTCCATTGTTTCTGTCGGGTAGGACAGTTGTTTACAAACGGTGTTAAGGAGACCCCAGGGGCTCTGCAGAAGGACATTAGAGACCACCCTGCACCGGGAGTGGCAGGGGAGGGCGGGAGAACATTGGGGTTCTGGCACGCCCCTCTCGACCTTAACAGAGGCTCAGCATTTCTCGAACGTTACACTACCACCGATGAGGCAGACTGTAGCTCTACTGGTCAGAAATGTTGGGTGAGCTGCACTTTGAGTTCTCCTACTTATCTGTACTTTTAACATTAGGGAAAGAATTTTTTAAAATGTGTCTATCCTACTAAGTTGAGAACTGTGTGTTCTTCCAGAAAGGGAGCTTCTCAGTAATGAGGGAGCTGGACTTAATTTTCGGGCAAAGACTGATGGGGATGACAGCGTACCACTCGTGCCTCCAGCGGGACTTGACTGTCACGCGATGAGGACTCATCTTCAGAGACAGGAGGGTGGGATTAACACCCGTCATCTTCTGGGGTGGGCACGGGAACACATAACCTTTCGCAATGTCTTCTAATATTGTATGTATTCCATTAATTTTTTCACTTTTAATTATTGCACTTTCTTTTACTGAATGCTTACTTTATTTCAGGCAATTTATAGATATTATTTCATTTAACTCTCACTGCAACCCATAAGGAAATTATTAATATATCCCGGTTTTCAAAAGAAAGAAGTGGAGGCTCAGAGAGGTTAAGGTACTTACCCCAAGTCATACAGCTAGAAGTAGCAGACAAGTGGGCAAGCCCAGGCCTCTACAAACCTTGCTCTTAAAACACTGCCCTGTAACGCCTCTGAAAGCTACAGAGCAGAAAACCCCAGAGCCTGGAAACATCTACACCACCCTCTCCTCTTCAGGCTCCACTTTGACCAAATGATCTGTTCCCTGAATTTTCCATGGTATTTTATGCCCCTTAGCTTTTTGTTTTTTTAAGATTTTTATTTTGAAATAACTTTAAACTGACAGGCACGTTGCAAAAATAATTCAAAAACAATACAAACAACTCCAATACATACCCCTCACTCAGATACCCAGATTTACCAACTTTTAGCATTTCATATATGTATGTATGTGTGTGTGTGTGTGTGTGGTGGTGGTAATTACATTAACAATGTTGTTCTTGCACATTTTGAACACATACAGGAGAAAAACAGAATTGTAGAACCACTGCACCCACCACCCAATAAAAATTGTTACCAACATGTGGCCCGCCTTGAATCATTTTCCCCTCCCACACTATCAGATATATTATTTCATTCATAAACATTGCACTATGTATCTCTAAAAGGTGATACATTTCAACACATTTAAAAATTCTTACCTTGGCTCTGGACATAGATCTTATTCTTAGCGTGTGGCTTTGGAAAAGAGGGGAAAGAAAAGAAACAAGTAAATTCGACAGTCCATTACAACTACTTTTTAGAAACAAAATAAAGGCTATAAAACATCCTCTTGGAAAAGCAACGCTAAGAATCAACCGCACAGCAGCTTGCAGACTGGTGACTCTATCAGAGCAAAGCGTTCCCATTGCTTTAACAGACTCTGCCCATGAGAAACAGCGTCTAGAAGGTCTGAAGCTGCAGAGGAAGCCCCTTAAGTTAGGCGTAAAGCAGTTTTGCAGTTTTGCGGTTACCCTGTTAGTGGAGAGTTACTGAAGCTCAGCTGGAGAACACGCCAAGGGCAAGTTCACCTGCCCACAGCCTGTGCCGAGGCTGAAGGTAGTGGCTTTGGGAAGCTTGGTTCAGGCATGCATGTCCTTCGTGGAACTTCTGCCTTCAGCCCCAGGGAGAAAAGAGGACAACCAGCACCCAATCAGTTGGAGAGAAACAGATGCACAGGGCAGATCCTCCCAAGCAAGGAGTGACCCGCAGGTCTCGAGGAGCCAGGAAGCACCCCGAAACACCTCTTTGACGTCAGAGGAAAGAAGGCACTTGATCTATCTGGACATAAACGTAAACTTTTTATTCCCGGTGGTGTTTTCTGGTGGAACTTTACAAAACTACTAGAGAGAAAAAGAATCCACTTCTCGAGCTCATTTGAAACATGGGCATCAATATTTTTAAAGCAGTTTAGACACAAAAGTGGGAGGGAGTAAGACCCCAGGGGTGTCAACATCCCTGGCAACACAGGATATGACTCCCAGGGATGAATCTGGACCCGACATCATGGGACTGAGAACATCTTCTTGACCAAAAAGGGGAAGCGAAATGAAACAAAATAAAGTCTCAGTGGCTGAGAGATTTCAGATGCCGTCAAGAGGTCACTCTGGAGGGCATTTTTATGTGCTATATAGATATCCCTCTTTAGGTTTGGAATAGCTAGAAGTAAATACCTGAAACTATCAAACTCCAACCCAGTAGCCTTGACTCTTGAAGATGATTGTATAACAATGTAGCTTACAAGGGGTGACAGTGTGATTGTGAAAACCTTGTTGATCACACTCCCTTTATCCAGTGTATGCATGGATGAGTATAAAAACGGGGATAAAACCTAAAAAATAGGGTGGGATGGGGGGGATGGTTTGGGTGTTCATTTATACTTTTATTTTTTATTCTGATTCTTTCTGGTGTAAGGAAAAGGTTCAAAAATAGATTGTGGTGATGAATGCATAACAATATGATGGTGCTGTGAGCAGTTGATTGTACACCAAGGATGATGGTATGGCATGTGAATATATCTCAATAAAACTGAATTTAATTTAAAAAAAAGTGGGAGTAAGAGAAGAGGAAGAATTTCCGCTTGTAAAGTGGCCGACGGCCCAAGCGAATGCCCACTTGGAGTGATCAGAATATACTGTCATCTGGGTGCAAATTCCAAAACGTCACGTTGCCTAAATGTCCAGATAAATGCACGACATGAATAACCTAACAGGGACTAGCGGGGACCCAGAAACCACCGCTCTGTCCGCAATCGGAAGGCACGTGCATGGTGCGGTGCGGTCTCAGGAGCCCTGGGCATTTTACGGGGGTGCTGGCCCATTTTGGCCTCCACCTCGAACTCATTCACCTCCGGGAAACAAGGTGAAGGTGAGGCGGCCCTGCCTGGGGAGAGACCCCCTGTGTGGGGAGGAGAGCGAGGCCCCGACTGGTGGCGGGAGGAGGAGGAGGGAGCCGGGGAGGGGTGAGCACCCCGGTTTGCCGGACACGGTTCACGCACCTTGGTTTGGTTTGGGATTTGTTCTTAGCATCACGTTTTGAATTTCAATCATTAGAAGCACATGGGGCCTCCAAAAGGTTTGATTCGCCAAACAGTAAGAAAGGATGCTCATTTTAAATGCCCTTAAAAAAGAGTTTCAAAAATCTCTTCCCTACTAGTTCACCAAGATGTTAACATCAATGGAAAACATGGCTAATAGCAGCCATTTGAAATTAGAAGTCAAAGATGAAAGCCCCAAAGTATTTCTTTTGTTTAGTTACAATTTCTCTGGAAAGCTGAAGAAATTTTCACTAGAATGCAGGAAGACCAGGAGTGCTTCTTTGACCAAACACTGGCTTTGAAAATGTTTGTACAAATGATATAGAGATGATGTCAAAACACTGTTAAAAAATATACAGCATGCCTTTTTTACTTGAAAGTGAACACAGCTGTTTTGACAATAACCAATTCAATATAATTCTAGATCAAGTTGATCCATGGAGGCAAAACAGGGCCTATAGTCTTGCCACTATTTTCATGAGAAATATGCTGTAATTAGAAATATATAAACCCAAAATGTTCCTTTCAAGAAAATGCCTCTCTCCCCCAAAATTCATTAAACTGGCATTTCAACTCTATAAGCAGAATGGATTGACTGCATGTGGAAACTCCTGGACTTCTCTGCTGGTCTTTACATATCTCTGAGCATTATTTCTCTCCAAACTATTGAAAACCAGGAAAAAAATAGGTAAGCATCAAATATCATATTGACTTTTAAAATACATTACAAATGATATTTTAAGGTCTTATCTGAACAAATCAAGAAAACAGAGTTACAGTATTAAAAAAATCTGGAATTGGGTTATTTTTAATCATCATAATAAAAGAAATCTGGCAAAAGCCAAATGGCTTATATTGATTTTGAAAAAAAACATTTTCTATATTAAAATGTTTCAAATACAAATTAGCTTTCTTTGCTCAATATTTATTGTTGTTTTACTTGCCTTGAAATAACCTATGAGTCAAAGCCCTTATTTATCACATGACTTTCTGGATAAGATAATCGGTGCATAAAATGGAAAGAAGGCTGAGTGTGTGTGTGTGTGTGGGCATGCGCACGCACGTGCTGTATAGGGGTGAAGGGGTCCCCCATCTTTAATGTCTATCAGAAACTTTTCTTACTACGGCCCATTATCAGAAATAAAAAGCCAGTATTCTGTTGGGTAGAGATCTATAAATACATGTGGCTCTGTAACAGCCCCAAAATGCTAATTTATGCCATTTTAAAATGTATTCTGCTCCAGGAATAACAGCAAAAACCAAAAGATTTCCCATTCTTTGATTAATATAACCCAGAAGTTAACCTTCTGAAATTAAACTTCCTGGAAATGAAAACCACAATAAATACTATTTTTGAAATATATGTACAATTTTTATTTATTTTGAAATGACAACTTCTATTCATGGCTTAATTGAAAATACTCTTAAAATAGTTACAAATTGCTTAAAAGAAATCATGGCCTATAAATACAAAGTTCTCAGAATGTATCGATGTCATGAAACACACTTTTCAGAGGACATGGTATCTTTCTCTCTTACCAAGCAAGGAAAAGAAAATAATGTTTGGAAAAAAAAAAGAATTTGGACAGCCTTGCCATGGAACACCTACAAATGAACCAACAAAGAAAGGTATTTCAAGAAAAGGAAATGTGCATGAATAAGACGAGGAAATTCAAACACTGGGTTTGAAAACTGATCCATCCAATCAGATCAAACATGGAAGAATCTTTAAAAAATGGAACCAAAACAATCCATGATCCTGGGCAAGTTCAAGGCACAAGAGGGTAATGCCTAATCTAGTCCAATCAGTTGCAACCCAAGAGTTGAAACCAAGAGGAAAATTTTTGTTTTTGTTTTTTGACAATTAAATCTAATGGAGTGAATGATTCAGAACTATTGTTGATTTTTTTTTCCAGAAGCTTCCCAGCAATTTGATGAATGAGAAGCAATACTTGTCATCATTCAAAAAAGTTTTAGCCCAGATGATGTAAAAGGTAAACTCATTCTCCCTGACTCTGGAATTGATGAGTTTTCCATCACGTTGAGGGACTTTAAAAATTTTCATTTTCAAGGGATTTCATATGGGGAAAGTAAAAAAAAAAAAAAAATGTGAAGAACATTTGCAGTTCCAAAATGAAATCTCTGAGGAAAGCCAATCTTAATAGAAGTTATTAAAAATGATTAGCTGCCTACGATATGATCAACCCCTGAAGTTTCTCTTACAGAGGATTTGTAGGAGCGTTCGCTTACTAACTATGTATTCTGAAGATCAGCCAGAGGAGATGAATGCTTTTGAAGTTTCCATTCTGGACGAAACTAAAATAAAAGACGTGATATATCTAGTTTCTGCTGCTGCCCGGAGCCTTTAGGAGATAATCAGATACAAGCGATGGAGCAGTGAGCCATGCAGGCGAGAAGGACTGAATCATCCAAAGCACAACGCGCTTTTGCCGACGTACTCCAGCGATCAGTGAATATGTGGCTCACTCCCCTTAGACCCGCGCTAATGCCCAGGTTGACTTCCCCGGCTCACCTGTAGCACGGACTGCACGTGTGACAGCCAAGGAGCTCTGTCTTGCCTTCTGCATTTTAATTTTCAAAAGAACTGTGATGAGTATATGTACATACTGAAAGTAAAATTACACTTTTGGTTTTGCCTAAGACAACTACTTCAAGAAAATTATTTTTCTTTACCAAGTGCTGATGCAAGGTAGATAAAATAGACCCAAAAGACACTGACTGAGAGTTTGTAAATAAAAAAAATCATTAAAAAAGTAAAAAGCTCAGCAGAATACTAACTTCAGCTGAGACTATTAACGTACCATTTCTGATGTCACTGCACTTTTCTGAGTTTAATAATTGCTTGTCAATACTTACTCAAACTCAATAATGTTTAACAATAGTTCATAAGAAAATATTTGAATTTAGACAATCTTCTCTTTACAGAGTACTTGTTGGAAAGGGGCCGTGTGTACGGTACAGTTAAATTGCTCAGAGGCCTGTGGGGTTTTGAACCCCCTGGTGACATGTCAAACCATAATCACTGCTTTTGCAGGGAGAAGAGTCTTCAATTAAGATATACACTTATTTCTTTCATTTTTTCAGTGAAATGCTGATGAAATTAAAGAAAGCATTCTAAACTTGGACTAGAACTAGAAGTATTCAAATTTGCATTCAGTGTGTCTCCTACACACTGTAGTAAGAAATCACAATTCTATAGGGCCCACGAGGTGACAAAGCACAACACTGTAAAAGGAATTAACACAGCTGAGCTGTACCATGAGAAATGACTACAATAGCAAGTTTTGTGTTATGTATGTTACTACAGTAACATTTTTTTAAATTCAGTAAAGCTTGTCAAGACCACAGAGGCTCAGTTAATTGGCAAAGGAGGAAAGTGCAATAAATAAATAATGGGAAAAAATAGTTCTAGACAGGACATTTTAAATTTCCACAGTGCATATATTTGAGGTGGAAATGTGTAAGGAATCCAATTCTTAAAAACGCCAACTCAAGGTTATAGCGTCACAAACCAGCCAAATAACACTGTCCCAAGATGCGAGCATCGAACCTGTGTGGTCAACACAGCAGCCCGGCCGTGGCTGGGGAGAGGGCCCAGCGGGCTCATGGACAGTGGGTGCAATGTCAATCGAAGGCCGGTGTAAATGGCACTGAAAATTAACAACTTCAGCCTGAACAAGGCCATTCGAATTAAAAGAGATAAAATAAAACTATCTTTATTGCAATCCAATCAAACTAATTTGTTTCGAGGCAGCCAGGGATGGACAGATGGTCAAGAAGATGGCTCCAAGAACCAGCCCCTAAAGGAGCCCCCCAGCCCCCTGGACCATCGCCTGCAAAGCAAAGCCGCCCGGGCACGGTGCTGCGAGAGGGTCCCGCGGCCGGATGCGGTACGAGTGAATGTCTCGGAGCTCGTGAGCAGCTCACTGCCCGCCTGGGAGCGCACTGTGCTCAGTCAGCAGGGCGGTGGCCACATGCCCGAGGCCTCTGACCACCAACCCAGGTCAGGTTGATCCAAACCAACATGAAATACACACCGGACTCCCGGGCTTGCTTTGTGTGAAATGAAGAACACAAACTATCTCATCTGTAATTTTTATATTGCTCACATGCTGAAATAACATTTAGGATACACATAATAAGAACAAATGAATGTCAGTTAGTTATTATTCCCTTTCTCTTCCCTCCCCGTCTGGTTCTATTTCTCTTCTCTATTCCCACCATCACCCCCACTTTCTAAAGAAGAGAAGGGGGACTGACTCCTCCTGTAAGGCTGATTTTGCAGCCTGAGGTACTTCCAGGGTAAAAACTAGAAAAGTGGGAAAAGAAGATGGTTACATTTGAGCGAAGAAAATGAATAGGCCCAGGAAGGCATGAAGGAAGCCACTTGGGTTCAGTTTGGGGAAGGAATTTCAGTACCGAGTTAGACAGTGGCTCTCAGACTGGATGCCACCACTCCCCTAGAAGGCATCTGGGAGCATCTGGGAACGTTTTTCAGTTGTCACAATGACTGGTGGACCCCTTCTGGCATTCAGTGTTCAGAAGTCGGGGACGCGGGGCCTGAGGGCGGAAGTGTGAACGCAGCGGTGAGGGGGCATGTTGTGGGCTCGGAGCTGGAACCGCCTTCACATTCTCAACAAATTTGAGAACTGCCTTAAAAAAATATTTTGAATACAGTGGGTTAAATAAAAAAATATTACTAACATTAATTTTACTTGTTTCTATTTATGTTTTTGAACGTGGCCACCAGAAAATTTTAAATTACATACCCAGCTCCCATCTGTGGCAGCACTGATGCAGAGACCACCTGGGCCCAGGTGTGTCCTCGTGCAATTGCCTTTTAAAATGGAATTTGAAAATGCACACATTTTTTACTAGATTTTATGCTCAAAAGTACATTTGCCTATATCAACTCTACAAATATAATAAATTCCCTTTTTTGGAATCACAGAAGCAATAAGAAGCAAATGTCATAGACCTTTCTAATCTGAGATTATTGGCATTTGATTCAGGTTTGCCAATAGTTAGGTAGGGTTAACTAAACTATAAACTGAGCTCAGGCTGCTCAGTAAGATAAAGAATGCAAAATTAAAAACAAAAGTTGGCACCATTATAATGAGCAAAATTTAATTTTGCAAAAAACTGTATCACTGGTCAGAAATACCTAAATAAAAATGGTCTCTCTTCAAAAATCTGTCTAAAATAATTATATAAATGGAGCTGAATAATGAGCCTTTATATTATTTACAGATTTTATTTGCAAAAAAATAACAATAATAGCCTAATCATAAAAAGGTAGGAAGCTAAAATTTATTTGAAAAATCTTCCACCATTAAAAATAAAACCAGAGCTGTATTAAAAATAGGTTCACATTCAAAATTTAAAACTAACCTCTACCATTTTAAAAGACAAAAACAAACTGATTCATTCCTTTATTAGCTTTTATTATAGTGTCATCATCAACCAAGAACAAACGATTTTTGCTGACTCAATTTGTTTGTTCAAATGCCTTCCTGTTCTACCTTCCCGAGGACCGAGTCTGCGTGGACTCTGTGGCTGAGCACTGGGTGGCAGGTCCACGGTCAGCTCAGCTGCCATCGGCCCAGGCCCTTCGTCCGGTGCACGCCAAGACCTCGTTGCCACTGTGGCCGAGGCTGCCCAAAACACAAGGCGTCTTTGCCTTTAGCTCAGTTTTCTCATCATTACTTACAAAAATTATCCTCTTCTGAGAGTAACTTTTGTGCTCTGATTATCACCCAACCCCTGGCTCCCAGATGGGCATCTCGAACACACCCTCTTCGGAGACAGCCCACATTCTCATCTGTGATCTAGACATTGGAACCCAGAGCCCGGCACTTGTCTCTAACTCAATGAACTCTGGAACTGAAAGACTCCATTCCTGTCACTTTCCCCATCCCAACTCCTTTCTCAATTTCTTCCACAGTTTATTGATGGAAATGTTCAATTTTATCCATACTCTAGAGCTCCTCTTTATCTCCTCTTTACATACTGCTTCTTCCAGCACATAAAAATTAATCCATAATATGGTGCTTATGTTAAAAATAAAGTCTTATTGAGGTGGTTGCTGATGTGCTCACAGACATAGGGGACTGGTGGTTTGATGGGCTGAGCCCTCTACCACAGGACTTGCCCTTGGGAAGACTGTTGCTGCAAAGGAGAGGCTAGGTCTCCCTATAATTGTGCCTAAGAGCCTCCTCCTGAACGCCTCTCTATTGCTCAGATGTGGCCCTCTCTCTCTAGCTAAGCCAACTTGAAAGGTGAAATCACTGCCCTCCCCCCTACGTGGGATCAGACACCCAGGGGAGTGAATCTCCCTGACAACGTGGAATATGACTCCCGGGGAGGAATGTAGACCTGGCATCGTGGGATGGAGAACATCTTCTTGACCAAAAGGGGGATGTGAAAGGAGATGAAATAAGCTTCAATGGCTGAGAGATTCCAAAAGGAGCTGAGAGGTCACTCTGGTGGGCACTCTTATGCACAATATTGATAACCCTTTTTAGGTTCTAATAAGTTGGAATAGCTAGCAGTAAATACCTGAAACGACAAACTACAACCCAGAACCCTTGAATCTTGAAGAAGATTGTATAAAAATATAACTTATGAGGAGTGACAATGTGATTGGGAAAGCCGTAAGGACCACACTCCCCTTTGTCCAGTGTATGGATGACTAGAAAAATGGGGGGGGTGTGAAGGCACCCAGTGTTCTTTTTTACTTAAATCGTTCTTTTTCACTTTAATTTTTATTCTTATTATTTTTGTGTGTGGTAATGAAAATGTTCAAAAACTAATTTTGGTGATGAATGCACAACTATACAATGGTACTGTGAACAACTGAATATACGTTTTGTATGACTGCATGGTATGTGAATATATCTCAATAAAATTGAATTTAAAAAAAAGTCTTATTGAGGTACATTACAGGTAAAAATGTCATATATTTACAGGTGACATGATATCTGTGATTCTATAAAATATTCCAGAAAAAAAAAGTGTGCATGGCAGGGGGAGAGAGACAGGTTGGACGGGGACAGAAGAATGCTGATACAATTTTTAAGCTGGGTGGTGGGTTTCTAGGGGTTCACTGTACTCTTCTTGCTGCTTTGTGAATGCCTGAAATTTCCTGTAATCAAAAGTTCTAAAGAAGGATCCTTCCCTGTACATTCAATTCCACAGACATTGACGGCATGTGACCTTCTGGGGATAGATTACGAAGCACCCTTTGTCCCTGTCCTCGAGGAGCTCACGACCAGATGGGGAGACAAGGTAAGTGAAGAAGTGCGGTGATCATTAGGGCTGAGCCCGAAGCGTGGTTGGCATTAAAATGGCCAGAAACCCCACACCCCTCTGCGGCCGTGTCCCGGACACCGGAGATCTCCCCTTATGATGTAGACCCTGTCCCCACTCCTCCACGTGCTCCCACAACGGGATGGCAGCAAACATGCGGAGCCCAATATAAGGTGACAGGCCCCCTGGAGAGAGACCCCAGCTGTCCCAGCCCTCCCAGCCAAGCCCCAGGGCATCACCCCGGACCACCCAGCCCAGCCAAGCTGACCTGGTCAGAAGACATTTCTGGCCAATGCAATTCAGTGTGAAAAAGAGTGTTTGTTTTAAGGTTCTACGCTTTGGGGAGGTTTGTTATGCAATGAAAAGGTTAACTGATACGCTATGTGAACACACCCATGCCAGTTCTGGAGGGTCAGGGAAGGATTCCCGGGAAAGGTGACTTTTAAGACTGAACAATTAGGGAAGAGGATAATCAATTCATGGAGAGTAAACGTACTTCCACAGGCCAAGAAAGCCTTTCTGTAGGGTCTGGCTTACCAGGAGAAGCCGCATTCTCTTATTTGCATTCCCATCAATTTGTTCCAATATGTTATTTTGGTAGAAGTAAATAAAGAAAATCCTGCCTCTTGCAGGTATGTAGTTGGAAAAGGAAAGAGTGTTTTAATAACCTTTTCAAATCATAGTAGGGTACTCTTCCTGGACGCTGTACCAAAACACACCAACTGGTAATTTCTTATTGGTTAGCTGCAATGAGGAATCTGACTTCACTTCAGTGAGCTTTTCTAACTCTTATACTGACGTTCTTTGGTCTATCTTGCACGTGGAATGGATCCCTCACCAGTCTATGATTTTGTTATGCCACGATTGGTCATTTGAAAAACATGGGTTCCCTGAGCTATGTAGCTATTCTAAATGTTCTCACATCTCATTGTGCAATATAAAAAATCACATTTGTTAATGTCACCAGTGGTCTCATCAGGGAAGTCCTTAACTATGGGAAGGATGTCAACCTCATGGTCCTTTCCAAAAGTCTACCTTTTGCCTGAAAATTCAAATTTCATCATTGGCAAAAAATACTTCAAGTTATTTTCCTCAAAGTGACTGGCTCTCCATTCATTCATTTTTTTTTTTAAAGAAAATGTTGAATGCCCCAGCTTGAATAACCAGAGTTTGTCTGTCAGTCATTCTTTCAAGTAAAAAAGTCTAAAAGTTGCTAATTCAGCTTGTAACGGAAATAGTCGCACAAGGGCCTCTCCTTGTGATAACCATCACACTGGATTCTGTACGCAGTAGGAACACTGTGTATACTTCCTGTTCCATCACACAGAACATTACAAAAACATGTATGAAAGGTGAGTATTTGATAAAATGACCATTCTTTACTGTTTCATCATGGACACGCTAAGTGAATTGGGGTTTTTTCCCCCACTACAAGTGATGGTGGTGAATAATCAATAACTGTTGGTCATCGGGGCCCCTGGCTTCTTTCACACTAAAGCAGCAGCCACTTATCTGTCCTTGCTTATCACTCAGCAAAAAGTCAGATAACCTCTCAGAGTTTTTATGAAGCCAGGTCTGACTTTGCAGAGGCCCTAAAAGAGTCCCAGGGACGCCCAGGGATCCGTGGACCCGGCTTTGAGAACCACTGGTTTAGACGCCAACCTTAAGAAGAAACAAGTGCAACATAAAACTAGGAGCCAGGACTCCTGTTGTTCTTTTTATTCTGAAATGCCGAGTCACTAAATTACACTGAGCAGTGCACTCGGAATTCTCGCCTGGGAAGGGCCTGAAGTCAAGGAGAGGCCCCTCCAGCTGCAGGTGTCCTCGTCCCGCCCGCATGGCATCCGGAGCTCCCCGAGACCAGCCACCTCTGCCCTCGCCACAACAGAGCAACTTGCAGGTGCTAAACGTTGTAACTTGGAATGCTGCAGAGGACGACGTGGCCAGTGAAATCCTGCCCCAGGCTCAACGCCCATGAGGCCAGGGTGTGAGTGACGCACGGGACCAATGGCCTGGCCAGGCACAGGGGCACCCATGGCTGGGCACGGGGGCACCGCAGGCCCCACGGCCAGACCAGAGCCAGGTGGCTCCCGCCAACCTGCACAGCCACTCCATCCTTGTTTTACAGGCTCCCCGGCACCTCCACGCGACCTCCCTACTGAGAACCCGGCCACTCTCCCCCAGCTCACTTCACCTGCCCTGGGTCAGGCTGCACACGAACGTCAGTAAGGGAGTCAGCCGGTAGAGCTCCAGCGTCCTCTACTCATTAAAGCTGTTCAAAGAAAACAGGCCAGCCCAGGAAACCACATCTGTCACCAAAAGACTGTCACCCTCAGTGAACATGAGGTTGCTGGAGCATTTTAACACAGCCTTTCAGTCACCCCATCTGAGCACATGGAAAGGAAACAGACAAAACGTTAAGGAATTTGGCTGGTGGGCTATTGTTGCCAGTCAATAACAACATAAAAAAAAAAAATCAGTGATGCTGTAAGGGCTTCTAGGCAAACAAAAAACATCATTATGTGGGAAACAGAGTACACCACTGCGGTTACAACAGGCAGTGTCAATGGGAACGTTTTCACTTTAAATAAGATTCTTTCACGTCTCCAATTCTGCAATTTCATCAGCACAACCAAACTAATGATGCAAAATAAACACATACCCACTGCCTTTGTGCCACTTCCTTCATTGACTCTGTGAAAGCAACAGCAAATCTGGTAAAATGAACAAAAACAGTGGAAACGGTTAGGGCAGAATTCAATTAATATAACCATGAAATAGCTCTTTGGAACAAATTATGAGAGACAGAGTAAGCAACTCAATGTAAAGTGTGATCAATCTTTATTATTCACAGTCATTGGCCATTAGGTTTAATTTCTGTCCACATTAAAAAAAGTTGTGTGTGCAAACACTCAACCGAATGAAGTTGTAAATTTCCTGTTGTTCGTGCTCCTTCCATGCACGGTCAGAGAGGCAGGGAGCGAGACCCAGGAAAGAAGCCAGCCTTGGTTAACCCAGGAGGGCAGAGTGCATGCCCCTAGCATGGCTGAAAGACTAGGCAAAAGCCTTCGCGATTTCCTCAACAGCTATGTGGGTGACGAAAGCTAATGCCTGCATTTCAATACAATTCGAGTTTCTCTGGCAAATGCTCAGGGGGCTCCAGAGCTAAGAATATGAAGGTAATGTATTCATTAGAACTGCATTTGTCATAAACAAAGGAGTACTAAGAGAAAACTTTTGACTGTGGAGCTCATGCTTTATGGGGAGAGTTTATATTTGGGGTGATAGAAAAGTTTTGGTAATGGATCGTGGTGCTGATAGCGCAACATGTGAACATAATTATCAGCAAAGAAGATTATGTTCAAATGGAATTAAAAGGGGAAATTTTAGGTTGTATATGCTATTAGAATAAAAAATTTAAAAAAAAGACCACATAGTACCGTACAACACAAACAGTGAGCCCTAATGTACACCATGGACTACAGTTAATAGTACAATTATAATAACATTCTTTCATCACCTGTAACAAAGGTACCACACTAATGCAAGGTTTAATAATAAGGGGGGTATATAGGAACTCTGTATTTTCTGCATGATTTTTCAGTAAACGTACAACTTCTCTAATAAAAAAAAAATTCAGATCACTGAATTGTACACTTGAAAGTGGTTAAATGGGAAATTTTGAGTTGTATATTTGTTACTACAATTACACATTTTTTAATAATATGTTTTAGTACTATAAAATATATTATAAAAGCGTATCATTAAAATAGGGTGGTAATACTTCAAGAATAGACAGAACATTCAAAACAAACAGAATTTAGCATAGCATAAAAGTCAGAGAAATGGTCAAACAAGTGGAAAAAAAATAGTTCCCTACCACACAGCATACATCCAAATAGATGAATTCCAGAGTTAAAAGATAAAACTATAAGGCAACCATAAAAGGATATCAGTGAATATGCATCTGGTCTCAGCTTAGGAGAGATTTTCTGTGCATAAAAAGCTGTGAAATCATTTCTAAGGATATGATATATACAATGACATTAAAATTTAAGCCTATGCAAATGTAAATAAATAGAAAAAAATATCAATGTGGAGGAAACATCTCCAACTTACATGGAGAAAAGGGGATTAATATCCTTACTATATAAAAAAAACTCTTCAAAATAAACAAGGAAGATTAAAAACCCAATAGAAGAATCGGAAGAAGATGGTGGCATACAGAGGGGTGGAAGCTAGTTTGTCCCCCTAGAACAACTAATAAACAACCAGAAACAACTAGTAAATAATCCAGAATAACTGCGGGGGAACAAATGTGACTGTCCACTCATCATACACCAACACGAACTGGGAGAAATGCCCGAGATCGCAGCATAAAATCTGTAAGTAAAAACTGCTGATCAAAGCCAGGAGCCCCCTCCCCCACCTGGCAGCCCAACGTGCAAAGCCTCACAGTGCTAGAGAGCAGCACTCACCCAGCAAATGAATACAGCTCGGCTGAGCTCCAACTGAGGTTTTAATTAACAGATACTGACTGCTCAATACAAGCTACGAATCCCCAACAAGCAGACACAGGTTTTTGGTGACAACTGGCCTTGGAGAGTCGGAGGACCTCTCTGGGAGGAAGGGGGAGCCCAGAGGACCTGGCACTGTCCCTGGCCAATGGGTGAAACTAAGGGTGCTGTGGACTGGCACTAAGGGTGGCCACAGACGGGCCTTAAAGGGGGATTTCTGTCCATTTCAGCTCAGTGGACAAAGCCTCAGCCATTTTCAGTTCCCAGCGCTCTGATCCAGCCAAGGGCGGAGACAGCACAGGCAGAGACTATTCAAATGCTAATGACCTCTCCCTAGGAGGGTGGGTATTTTCCCTAAGAGGAAGAAGGTGGGGTCCAGCTCCACTGCCCACCTTCCATTCAGAACCAGAACACAGAGCCTGGTGGAAAACAGCCACGGGCCACACCTCCTTACACCAGTCTGGAGCTACAGGCTGACAGGCGCCACCTGCTGGGCAGAAAAGCACAGTGACTTGAGGCCTCACAGGGTGCATCAATCTTCTAAGACACACCCTCAGGGAGACAGGATACCATTGTCTTCTTCTAAGACCTGAGCCCGTTGAGGTCTGGGTAAACCTGATTGGGGTAACCAAGGAAACCAGATGCCTAGACAACAGAAAACTACAGCCTACGCTAAGAAAAATGAAGTTATGGCCAAGTCAAAGGAACAAACTTACACTTCAACTGAGATACAGGAATTTAAACAACTAATACTAAATCAATTCAAAAAGCTTTGGGAAGATTTGGCAAAAGAGATGAAGCATATAATGAAAACACTGGGCATACATAAGGTTGAAATCAAAAGTTTGGAAAAACAACTGGCAGAATCTATGGAAATGAAAGGCACAACACAGGAGATGGAAGACACAATGGAGACATACAACAGCAGATATCAAGAGGCAGAAGAAAACACTCAGGAACTGGAGAACAAAACACCTGAAAGCCTACACACAAAAGAACAGATACGGAAAAGAATGAAAAAATATGAGCACCATCTCTGGGAATTGAATTACAACACAAAATTCAGGAATGTATGTGTCATGGGTGTTCCAAAAGGAGAAGAGAAGGGAAATAATAATAGAGGAAATAATCAATGAAAATTTCCCATCTCTTATGGAAGACATAAAATTACAGATGAAAGAAGCTCAGCATACCCCAAACAGCATAGATCTTAATAGGCCTACACCAAGACACTTAATAATCAGATTATCAAACATCAAAGACAAAGAGAGAATCCTGAAAACAGCAAGAGAAAAGCAATCCATCACATACAAAGGAAGCTTGGTAAGACTATGTGTGGATTTCTCAGCAGAAACCATGGAGGCAAGAAGGAAGTGGGGTAATATATTTAAGATACTGAAAGAGAAAAACCACTAACCAAGAATCCTAAATCCAGCAAAACTGTCCTTCAAATATGAGGGAGAGCTTAAAATATTCTCTGACAAACAGACAATGAACAATTTTGTGAACAAGATACCTGCTCTACAGGAAGCACTAAAGGGAGAACAGCAGACAGAAAGGAGAAGACAGGAGTGAGAGGTTTGGAACACAGTTTTGGGTGATGGTAGCACAGCAATGTAAGTACAGTGATCAAAGATGACTGTGAGTATGGTTGAAAGAGGAAGGTTAGGAGCATGTGGGACACCAGAAGGAAAGAGGAAAGATAAAGACTGGGACTGTGTAACTCAGTGAAACCTAGAGTGCTCAACGATTGTGATAAAAGGTATAAATATGTTTTTACATGAGGTACAACAAATGAATGTCAACATTACAAGGTGTTAAAAATAGGGTGGTATTAGGGAAAAAATATAATCAATGCAAACTAGAGACTATAGTTAACCGAAATATTGTATTATGCTTCCTTTAATATAACAAAGGCAATATACCGAAGCTAAATGCATGGGGGGGGGACATAGGGAAAGGGTATGGGACTCGGCATTTGTGATGTTGTCTGACTCTTTAATCTACTTTAGTTTCATGCTCTCTTTCCTTTTGTTGCTTCCTAGCTGTCATGTTTTGTTTTTTCTTTCTTACCTTTTTCTTTTTCTTGTGTCTCTCTACCTTCTTTGACTCTTCCTCCTTCTTTGTGGAAGAAATGTAGGTGTCCTTATATAGATAGTGGCAATGGTGGTGAATACATAAATACATGACTATACAGGGGACCGTCAATTGTTTACTTAGGACAGAATGTATGGGTATGAACAAAACCATCTTAAAAAAAATGGGTTGATGAAGTAACCTTGAGGACACTATATCGAGTGAAATAAGTCAGACACATAAGGACAAATATTGCAGGGTCTCACTGATATGAACTAATTATAATATGTAAACTCATAGACATGAAATATAAGTTACCAGGATATAGAATGAGGCTAAAGAATGGGGAGCAGTTGCTTATTATGAGCAGAATGTTCAACTAAGATGAACTTAAATGTTTGGAAATGGACAGAGGTGATGGTAGCATGCTGTGAGAATAACTAACAGTGCTGAAAGGTGTGTGAAGGTGGGGGAAAGGGGAAGCTCAGAGTCACATATGTCACCAGAAGAAAAGTTGGGACCAAAAATATGAGAAAAAAATTAAATTTCTCTAACAATCAAAAAAGTCTAATTGAAACAATAACAAAGCATTTTATCACATACCAGATTGGCAACGTTTTAAAAATGGAAATGTCTAGTGACTACAAAGGTGAAGAAAATGGGTACAGACACCCACTTAGTGAACTAACAGGAACACTCTGTCTGAAAGGAAATTTGAGACACTGCATCAAAGTACTACGAGGTTCAAATTCTTGGACTCTGCACTGTTGCGTTCACGCCTTCACCCTAAAGACATAATCAGGTAAGAGCGCAAAGACCGCTGTGGTGGTGTTTACCTAGGGAAGAAATGTAAATGTCCAGTCTTAGGGGACCTGTTAAATAATGTATGGCGGAATCCTAGACAGTCATTAAAAGCCATGTTTGGTGCATTTCAAATTATAAAAAATGTTCGTAATGTTCTGTTACATAAAACAAGAAGCAGCACACCAACATTTGTAGAGTGAGATATCAGGAGAGGAGAGGGAGAAAGGACAAAAAAATATTCAAAGAAATCATGGCTGAAAACTTCCCAAACTGGGTGGAAAATAGGAATCTACACATCCAGAAATCTCAACACACTCCAAGTTGGAGGAACAGAAAGCGATTTACATTGAGACGAGTCACAGTCATATGCTGAAAGGCAAAATCAAATTGTGAAAGCAGCCAGAGAAAAACGGCTTCTCGCGCACAAGGAAACCTCAGTGAAATGAACAGCAAACTTTCCCGTCAGAAACGGTGGAGGCCAGAGGTGGTGACGTGACATGTTCAAAGTGATGAAGGGAAAAAAACGAAAACAAAACAAAACAAAACAAATAATTGTTAACCCAGAATCCTATATCCAGTAAAGCTATCTTGAAAAAATGAAGATGAAATAAAAATATTCCCAAATAAACAAAGCAAGGGACTTCAGTCGTATGTACATCTGATCCAAATTTCCTAGAAGAGTGCTGATAATTAGAATAACAAGAATACAGTCACAAACACAGACAAATACGCGTAATTAGAGGACTAACCTACCAAGAGTTCTACAGTCTTTACTTAGTCAAGAATAGCAAATAAGCTTCTTTCTTTGGGTTCCTCAGTTTCAGAATATTGACCTTGATTTTATACCTACTTAAAAGATAGCATTTTAAGAGATTTTTCTAGCACAAAGATGCTAGGATAATTAAGAAATTTAAAATTAACACATTTCTTATTGAAAAACAGAAAACTACCACTTTTGCACTTGTAGTTGAATGTTGTCATTTCAGAATGCACTTACTCACTTTGGCATGTGATTCTGTTTGTCAGAAACATCTGTAGAAACACTAGACCTCAAGAAACATGAAATTGCCTATATTCAATCATTTTGAGCTACAAAACAGCAGTTGCAGGTGGTTCAGCCTAAACTGTGCTGTATGCTAACTACACATGAAACCATTTTTGAGGTACTTCGTTTCATACAAAAAACCTCTTTTATCATTTGCTCAGCTTTTGCTCAGCTTTAAGTTTTTCTAATTTGTACCTGAAGGTCTTAGGACTTGAAAAAAAATTCCACAAATTTCAAATACTCATTTAATTCTCATAATTATAATTCTTCTTATAAATATTTGGTAGCTATAATGCATGCATTACCAAATACTTACTATATTATAATAATTATACCAAGCAGAAAAACCGATGCTAAAACAAGTTTGAATAGAATATCCTGTAGCAAACAAAGTTTAAAATAACAAAATAAGTTTGAAATTATACCCCATAGGAAAACATGCTACTACTTAAAAGTATTTGATGAAAAATGAAACACTCATTATAAAGTTAGACAAGTTCAATACTTTGTTTTATAGAAAACTGTGACATATTGTGTGGGACAAGAAATCTATGATTCATACAACTTTCCTGCCCACGAAACTCAATCAATATCCCCCCAAATAAAAATCAATGTCTGTTTTAACAACAATGCAATGAATAATATTAATGATAAAGATGGATTCATTCAATATTGCCTCTAGCAAACAGAATTATTTTCCTTCAATAAGACAGTGCATTATAAATTCTATGAATCTAATGGTAATAAATTTTGGTAGTATTAAGAACAATAAGAAAACCTATAAGGTGACCCCAAAACATTTTAATACCATCGCTTATTTTGAAACACACCCAAGCAATGCACATTGTCTCTTAAAAAGCTTGCTGCAGTACGTGTGGCCCAAAAGTCCTTAGGAAGACGTAGGGGCCTGAAATGAATGACATCCCACTGTGA
>PVKY010003298.1:0-22125 GCA_004027775.1 Bradypus variegatus | reverse complement strand
TGTGTCATCATCTTGGTTAACATTCTCGTTTATGAACTCTTCTAACTGCCAGATCCTCAGCGATGAGTGGCCTTGCATGTGATTCAAATTCTCCTACATCGCTTATATTGCACAGGCTTTCAAGGTTTTCCATCTCACTGCAGTAAAGATAATGGTCTACTCAGACAGACAGTGGGTGGGGAATGATGCTCATGTTAAGCAGAATAGAATATTTCATAGGGATTGATTTTATAAGTGGTCAATACATAAGGAGATGTATTCGTTAAGGCAACTCTGCCCTTTATATTACATTTTCACTGTGACAAGTCTCATAATTTTAATGGAATACTCAGAAGACTTTACTAGTTGGCCGTTTAGCAACATCATAAAATTGTCTCTCCCACTCTTGATAATTCTGTCTGAGAAATGTAAATCCTATTCATAAATTTCTTATGAAATTATCTTTAAGTATCTGAAAGCAATCCTTTACTAAATATATATAAATAATTGGTGAGATTATGGAGATTTTTTAATTAAGAAAAAATTTCAATATTTGAAAAATTGGGGAGTTATAAGGATGTTTCCCCACCAAAAACCAAGCAAACATTTTCTTTTGTATATCCAAAGTACTATTTAAAGTGATTCATTCTACCTTACAGTCACATGTGAGGTCAGTATGAAATAAGACACAGAGAAATGAAAAACTTGCCCAGAGTCACAGAAAGAGTCAGTGTTGGACTATTAGTAGAACCCATGAGTTCTGATCCTTTTTTCTTTCCAAACCATCAGAAGAATACAGTCTCCCTCTGATTATTGCAAAGGATGTTTGTTATTTACCATTTTGTTTGGGAGTGCTCTTATTTCCAGTTTGAGTGAGTTGTGGGTACCAAGAATCCGTTACCAGAAAGAAAATGAGAAGTAATGTTTTCTTACCTTACTTGGTGAGTTGCGGTTATCATGGTACTGTGCAGCCTGTGACATTCATACTTTGGTGTTGTTATCCATTTTTGCCAGGCGATTCCAAGCTGTTCCGGCCCAGAAGACCCAGATCTAGCAGTGATGCACTGTCTGCGTCTTTTAATGCTGAAATGCTGGGGAACCGTTGTAATTCCTATGATAATCTGCCCCATGATAATGAAAGTGAGGAGGAAATAGGGCTGCTCCACATTCCAGCCCTTATATCTCCTCATTCTGCTGAGGATGTTGACTTGAGTCCACCAGACATTGGAGTAGCCAGCCTGGATTTTGATCCGATGTCATTTCAATGTAGTCCTCCCAAACCCGAATCAGAATGTCTGGAGAGCGGTGCTTCCTTTTTGGATTCACTGGGATATTCCAAGGATAAACCAAATTCCACTAAGAAGGATGCAGAAGCGGGTGGTAGCCACTTGCAGACTCTAGGCGGCACCGGAGGCTCGGAGCCTGTCTCTCCTCTTCATGAGAAATTAAGTCCGTTCTTTACCCTAGACTTGAGCCCAACTGAGGATAAATCATCTAAGCCGTCCTCATTCACAGAAAAGGTCGTCTATGCTTTCTCTCCAAAGTTAGGGCGGAAACTAAGCAAATCACCTTCTATGAACATATCTGAGCCAATTTCAGTGACCCTTCCCACTCGGGTGTCAGAAGCCATTGGTACAGCCTCAAACACAGCAGCTCCGAATGCACCTTCCCCAACCCGAAACAAAAGCATTGAAGAAAGTGAAGAGACAACCAGATCCCCCACCCAGGTAGTAAAGATGAAAACTAATGAGAGAGAGGCCCAAGAAGGATGTGAGTCTGAAGCCCAGTCCCTGGAGCAGGTGGCTGCTGAGGAAGTAGAATTACCAGGGACAAAGGAGCCGCCCAGCACAAGCAGTCAGAGTAAGGCCGTACCTGCTGGACAGACTCAGACAGGTACTGTTTGTTTTCCTCCGTTCTTTCTTTAAGTTGAGAGGGATCTTCAGCCGTGTGTGCCATCTGTGCCTTATGAGAGAGAAATGTGCTCCACATCTAGCCTTTAATCAAAGAGAATGCTTTTCTGGGTGGTGCTGGTAGCTCAAATCCCTATGTTAAAAGCAATCATAAAAAAATCCCCAAAAGAGCCAGTGTACTACTTCAGAACTTCATAGAGTCCTTTATCTCTTTGGACAGTCAGAATTCGTGGATAATTTTTGCACAACTTCGTAGCTCTTTATTTTGTTTTCTCTCCTAATAAAATGTCTATATAATAGCCTTACAAGTTAATAAACCTGCCTACACCATCAAATATGAGCAACTATTCTTAATAACAATCTGCAAGCACTGGAGCTTGTTTCCTTAAGTCTTTTCTGAGCCAGGTGAGGGACCTGCTTTTTTTCCCCATCTGTATGGCAATTCAAGAGGAAATTGAAACCTGTAAACATTATTTGTTTTAGTTTTCCTTCTGAACCAGATGTGTTTTCTACAGCATTTGCATGTGGGATAGAAGATCATGGATTGCCATTTTGAAATATGGAAAGCACATTTTTTTTTTAATGATCAAATGGGGAATGTTTGGCTTTCCATATAGGATAACATAAGCTACCTACCTTTTCACTCTCATTTTTTTTCCCAATTTCCCACTAGGAGCAGTTACCTATGACCCCCCTCAGGATTCCGTTCCTGTCAGTTCAGTCTCTCTTATCCCACCACCACCGCCTCCGAAAAATGCTGCCCGCATGTTGGCACTAGCATTAGCTGAGTCTGCACAGCAGCAAGCTTCAACTCAGACATTGAAGAGACCAGGGAATTCTCAGGCTGGTTATACCAATTATGGAGAGCTAGCAGTGGCCTCCACTGAAGATCAACTGCCCAGCTCCTACGCTAGTATTACTCTAGATAAGGCCTCTTTCCAAACTGATATGCCTGCAGAGCACTTCTCTCTCCAGAGCAATGTGCCTGGGAACTGTGACTGGCCTGCAGCAGACACACCGGCTGTGGGGCCTCATACCCATTCCGCTGCAACTCAGCCTGGGGCACCATCCTACCACGCGGACCCACCAGGGCATCAGCCACATCGAACCTTTCTATCTGGGGACCCAGAAAAGGCCACAGTCACTTTAGTTCCCTTAGCAGACCCAGAGAAGCCCGATGACCACCTGTGTTTTCCTGAAGAACAGTGTGGGAAGACCAGCATGCCGGCTGTCTCCTTTGTGGGCCAGGACCAGTGTCACCCTCAGCTCCACAGCAGGGAACAGCCTCTTCCTCACCCCGGAGCCAGTGCCCATAAGCCCCATGCCCTTTCAGAACTTGCAGGCAAACCTCCCAGCTCTCCTAACTTGCCTAGGGACACCGTCTATCCTCCTTCTGGGTCCCCTGAAGAGAAGACCAGCACAGCCGCCACAGCCTACATGACGACTCTCCCTGTAACAGCTGAAGGAAGCGCCAAGGAAGCCACTTGGAATGTGGCTGAGCAGCCCGGCGCGGTGGCCTTCGCTGTGGCCACCCTTCAGCGCGCTCCTAAATCTGCCCGCCCCCTGCCCCCACCTCCTTCCCTGCGGCCCGCAGAGCAGGGACACGCAGCAGCCAGGAGAGGAGTAACTAGTTCCCACAAGGTAAGAAGGGGAGGATGTCAAGTGAGGTAAATATCACTTTTCTGCAGGGTGTGTTGTTATCATTGGGTCACATAAGACATTTACTTTCAAACCCTGTGGCAGATTTCCATGAACCATTTTCCACTGGAGGATGGGATCTACCTTTCCCTTGTTGGTTTCTCTTTGATAAAGGAGCAGTTAAACACTGTATTTTAACCCAATCTGCCTGTTACCTTTTATTCCTAAAGCATCTAGGTTTTTTCCTCATAATGGTAAAAGAAATCTTGATCAAATGCATTGAATTGGGCTTTAGATCTCAGGGTTGTGGGGTCTTTTTTTTTTTTTTTCTGTAACTCCATCACTGACTCATCATGACTTTGGGCAAGTCCTTTAACACCTTCTGCCGGTTACTCATGACTGCGCAATGAGAATGCTTCCTTCTTGAGACATGCACAAGACTCTTTACCTTGCAGACTCTTCAGAGGTATCATGTCTTAGGATGTTTTGTTATTTTCTCCACATTAACCAGCAGATTTTTCCAGAGTCAGGCACCTATTTTGATGAGAGAATGAATGTTGTACACAGAATGCTAAGATTTCTTCTTTATTTTCTCTTTTAACATGCCACAGGTTTCTTGAAGTTACCTTTAATTTGGGTTTCTAGTCCCTAGGGGAGGATGTTACTCCGAGCCCTTCCTCTCAGGGACTGCACATGGGCAGTGCCCCTGTGAGGTTTCCCTGTTGGCATGAGGCCTAAATGTGACCTTGGCAATTAATAAGTTTGCCAAACTGCCTGCCTCCATGGCCAGTGTGCTTTGCCTGCTGCTGGAGCAAGAGCAGCAGGTTTTCCTTATCCTCTGGGGAGAGCTCCCCCTCTTCCCACACTGACCACCATGTTCACACAGACTCATGTCTGTAGAGGATGGGGCCCCTGGGCTAGTCCACAGACGTGCCCAGGTGAAAGTTGTCACACCCATAACTTGAGACCGTTGGCTAGGATTAGCTCAAGCCAGGATGATCAGTAGATGCTTCCAAAAGTAAGCATAGTGCTTGACAGTAAAGCAACTTCAGCTGTTTCTAGTTGCTTCTTAATTACTTTGGCATCATGATCATTTCTGAACTTGACCTGGCATTACAAGGCCCTTCTCCTTACATTGGGGCCTGGCAGCCTTCTCCTTCTACGAGCATCCTCTTGAGCATGTGTCCACCTTAGTGTGTGCCCTTTCCAGTGAGCCCCTCCCTCCCACACACTATGCTTTTCTTCCCCCCATGCGTTCTGCTCATGTTCTCCCTTGTCTCTGGAAACCTCTCCCTCCCCTCCCCTCTCATCTCCTGCCCTCTCCTCTCTACCTTCCCCTCCCCACAGACCAGGGTAGAGTGGGAGGCCAGGGAGGGTATTAGCCTCTGATTTGAATGCCACCTTAGACAAGTCACTTTCTCACCCTTCCCTGTGTTGGGGTCTCATTGTGTGTAACTGTGAATCAGTTCAGAAATCTCTCCAGATAAAGTAAACACCTTTTTATTTAATAAAATGGTGGTGGTGTTGATACTGAGCTAGACAGGTAGACTGGACGTAGATTTTTAAGCTTGACAGTGTTATTTGACCAAACCTCTTTTTTGGTCCACACACTTAAGACGTTGTCATTTGGCAACCTCATCTCACATCAAAAGCCTCTCAGCAGTTAGAAAACCTTGACTAGGTCTGAGAGTTGAGGCTGCTGCCCCAGCTGGTAACACAGGCAATGGGGGCAGGTGGCCTTCTGCCTGTCGGTAGGAGCATGGCTTTGAAACTTCCTAACTGCTACCCAAATAGCCTCAGCCTGTGAGGTACAACTTTAATGGCGTTTGATTCCATTCAGGGGGAGCATTAAAAACAAATAGCTCTACAATGTTATTATCTTCCCACTAGGTTCATGGAATAGTTGCAGCTCCAGAGAAGCCTCTTGGATCTAGAGCCGTTGACGAGCCTGCAGCTGTCTTTGTCAGGAATGACAGTGCAGCTCCCCAGTGTTCCATGTCTACCACTGCTTTCTACCCGGGCCTTCCAGATAAAGTCCATGAGGGCACTCGGGCCCCGCTGCTCCACCTACGAGCTGAGTCATTTCCCACACATGCCTCTGGCAGCTTTTCCACTCCAGTCCCCTCCACCAGGGTGCTGGAGAGCAAGGTTGCTGCCGCCATGCATGCCAACAGCACAGAGGCTACTGGCACTTCAAATTATCATTCCTTTGTCACGGCTTCTTCAGCCTCTGTGGACGATGTTTTCCCTTTACCACTTCCTGTCTCACAACCGAAGCATGCTTCTCAGAAAACAGCTTATTCCTCCTTTGCTAGGCCAGATGTCACCACTGAGCCCTTTGTTCCAGAAAACTGTTTGCATTTCAACATGATTCCAAACTGCCAGTACCGTCCACAGAGTGTCCCTCCACACCACAATAAACTGGAGCAGCACCAGGTCTGTGGCTCCAGATCAGAGCCACCAGCCTCCACTGGCCCTTGTTACAACACGTTCGTGGCCCCAGCAAGAAGTGCCTCTGGGCACCACTCCAAGCCATGCAGCCGTGTTGAGTACGGATCTTCTCTGAGCTCTTCTGTGAGGAATACTTGTTACCCTGAAGATACCCCACCGTACCCCACCATCCGGAGGGTGCAGTCCCTCCATGTGCCCCCATCGTCCATGATCCGCTCTGTTCCCATTTCACGGACAGAAGTCCCCCCAGATGATGAACCAGCCTACTGCCCAAGACCCCTGTACCAGTATAAGCCATATCAGTCCCCCCAGGCCCGCTCGGATTATCACGTGACTCAGCTGCAGCCTTACTTTGAGAATGGTCGGGTCCACTACCGCTACAGCCCCTATTCCAGTTCTTCTGGTACCTGCTACAGCCCTGACGCAGCCCTGTGTGACGTGGACGCCTATGGCACAGTTCAGTTGAGGCCCCTTCACCGCCTGCCCAGTCGCGATTTTGCTTTCTACAACCCTCGGCTGCAAGGAAAAAACTTGTACAGCTATGCTGGCTTGCCTCCACGTCCCCGGGCCAATGTGATTGGATATTTCTCTGGTAATGACCATAATGTGGTCAACACACCTCCAAACGCTGATATCAAGCACACTCACACCTCGTGGGATCTAGAGGACATGGAAAAATACCGCATGCAGTCTATTCGGCGGGAGAGCCGTGCTCGACAGAAGGTAAAGGGGCCTGTTATGTCCCAGTATGATAACATGACCCCAGCTGTGCCAGACGAGTTAGGTGGAATCTATGTCATCCACCTACGCAGTAAATCAGATCCTGGGAAAACTGGACTTCTCTCCGTGGCAGAGGGAAAGGAGGGGCGGCATCCAGCCAAGGCCGTCAGCCCTGAGGGAGATGACCGCTTCTATAGGAAGCATCCAGAGCCAGAGTTAGACAGAGCCCACCACCATGGAGGCTATGGCAATGGGCAGCCAGAAAAGCCATCCCTCCCTCAGAAGCAAAGCAGCCTACGGAACAGAAAGAGACATGACATGGGCTGTGGCCTCCCTGAGCACAGAGCACCTCAGGAAGCAAGCCATAGGCAACTGTGTGAGTCCAAAAATGGGCCGCCTTATCCCCCAGGAGCTGGCCTGGTAGAGTACGGGTCCAAAGGGATTCCAGACACATTGGAGCCAGTCAGCTACCATAACTCTGGAGGGAAATACCTGGCAGCAGGGCAGGAGTCCTTAAGACTGAACCACAAGGAAGTGAGGCTCCCCAAAGAGCTGGAGCGGCCTCGGGCACGGCAGCCTCCTGCCCCCGAGAAACACTCCAGAGACTGCTACCAGGAGGAAGAGCACCTCGCCCAGTTGGCAGTCCCACCCCCCAAGCCAGAGAGGAGCCACAGCTTGAAACTCCATCACACCCAAAGCATGGAGAGGGACCCCAGCGTGCTGCCCCAGTACCACACACACGGCCGACGCCAGGGCCCCCTGACTGTCCTGTCCCAGTACGACAATCTGGAGGATTACCACTCCCTGCCCCAGCACCAGCGCGGAGGGTTTGCAGGAGGAGGCATGGGGCCCTACGTGCCCCCTGGCTTCCCCCACCCACAGAACAGGACATATGCTACGGCTTTGGGCCAAGGGGCCTTCCTTCCCACAGAGCTGTCCTTGCAGCATCCGGAGACACAGATCCATGCAGAATGAGCCCTGGGAGCAATAGAGTTGAATGAAGCAGCCTCTGCTGGACAGTGGACTGTTCTATTTTTTTCAATAACCAAAAAAAGATTCAAATTAAAACAAAACACTACAAAACCCCCAACCACATTCAAAAGGAAAAATAAATAAGCCACCATCTTTTCTCCCCTCTTTGCTTCATTACCACCTCCTCCATTTATAGACCATTTCATTTTTGTCATTAAAAAAAATTTAAATGATTGTAAAACACTGTGTTGAAAACTTAGTAAAGAAATTTGTAACAGACCATGCTTGCCATAGAGGGCTAATTTGTAAGAGCCTGAGGACTGACTACCTTTAACTGATTTTGAATTTATCTGTGTCCTTTCTTCTTAGGATTTGCTACACAGTTCAGAGCAGTTCCCATCTGTTTCTTAGTAGGCTTTTGTGTTTACTGCATTTCTACCTGCTTCTTCTTTGGTAGCCATACAGCTCTCCAGATTGACACTCAATTTTTCTCACTTCATTATCCCTGTCATAAAAGGGTCTTGTGTGTTAAGCTAAGTGGAGAAGGACTTCTCCCTGATCCTTCAGATAAGTCAGTCAGACAAATAGCAACCTTATAATTAAAAAAATAAAGAAATTAAGACTTAAAGCATTAAGCATAAAGAAAGTAGTTTTCAGTGCCCCACAAAATATCAGGCCACTCAGAGCCAGGCTGAACTATGTGCTTTACATTATTAGTTTTCATACTTGTTCCCCACAGTTCAGCGATCAGGCTCATAGCACTGCAGAAGGGATTTTTTTTTTTTAATTGGAATTTAAGGAAGCATCTTAGGTGGAAGAAAGTAAAGTGTTTTTTGTCAGTGAATTTTGTTAGTACCAGGAAACTGTATCAATGCTTTTAATATGTTTCCTGCTTTCAGGTTTTTTATTTTCTAAAATATCTGGTAAATTGTAATCCCAGTGAAACATTTCATGCCATCTGTTATCCTAAAGCAACTTTCTTTTTCATGAGGTAAAAAACCAGCAGCATGGTTTGACTGGATAAATGCACATAATTTATCATGATTACAAATTTATATGTAACTTCTGTTTTTAAACCAGAGTACAGGTTCCCTGGTAATTTTTAAAGTAGGTACTAATAATCTATTAGTAATCTGTAAATTACTGCAATAGCCCCTTAGGCATCGCCCTCGCACCAGTTGGAGTTCTTGGCAGTTACCATTTATGTTCTAAGTAATTACATATTATTTGTTCACTCTGGACTTGTATGATCACAATTTCATTGTAATTGCTATTTACACCAGCATTTCAGGTATGGCTCGTTATAATTCCATAGACATGTGAAGCGTGTCTGATATCCGGGACCTCCATTTGAAGTTGCATTCCTTATTATGGTAGGAACAGGACACTTCTCAAGCCAAACCCCCCTTCTGTGTTCTCAACCCACCCCATCACGGATATGCCAGGCTAGCAATGCAGTCCTCTAATTACAAAGTGAGTTTAGGTTGTCATTTCATCTCTGTAAGTCTTAATAATATTTGAATGTTATACATTGACACAGTCTAAGTGTTCAGTTTGTAGAAGACACTAGGGGAATTTCATTCCATTTACTGGATGATTGCTGCTCTGGCTTTTTAAAACTTGGAATTAACTTGGATTTAGAGCAAAGGAGGAAATCTTTTAAGAGGCTGAAATCATGCTGCTATTATTGCTGTGAAATTTTATAAAGATTAAGATTCATGCCAGTTCCTTTTTTATTTAAAAAATCATGTGATTGCATTTTAAGGGTTTATATTTAGGAAAAGAAATAAAGTTTTAAAAACAACACATTTATATGTGGGAATTCTACTCTGTAAGATTTTCTTTTGTTCTCCCAGAATTGATCAGAGGGAGTAAATAAAGATTATAGTAGAAATCTTGAAACATGAATATGTGAAAAAGTCTGTGGAACTTCAGGCCTCTACCTTGAAAGTGCAGACCCAATCGATATATAATCAAAATACTAAGGAAACCTGATAGATGCTTCCATTTGGTACACGGACACGCCAGGTGCTGTACACAGGAGTTTGATCTTTGCTGAATAAGCAGCACTCTCTCTCTCTCCCTCTCTCTTTTTTTTTTTAAATGTAACCATCTTTTTGTCAAGTAGGCAACCGTTTGCCCCTCTGAGATCATACCAGCCCTGTAGGTTCTCACCAGCAGCGTAGAGCTAGGAAGAGGGGCTGCCATGGCGAGGAGAGGCACGTGGCTGCTCACCAGGAGGAGGTGGCTGGGGGAGCCCTGTCCAAGCTGAGTATTTGTGGATTTGTCACACACGTCGTTTACTCCTGAAATTAAAGTCTGTATTTACAAATACCAAGACAAATTCCTCAAAGCAATTTCTTTCTTAGTAATGTTCTATGGATTTAGAAATATCAGGTAAATACTTGGAGTACAGAAAGACGATTGAAATTACTGGTATAATGTGAAATACAAACTTGAGGTGAACTCTAGAGTTGTTTCATTTAATATCTGTAGATAGAGCCTTAACTTTGGATTCAGTTATCACAGGACTTTGTACCTTCCTGTTCAGAAATTGTGGGGTAGAAATTGGATGGCAAATTACTGTGAGCCAGGGTACCTCAGCACAGTCTGCAGTGTGTGTGGCTTCACAGGTACAGCAATTGAATGTTATCCCTTTCAAATTTCCACATGGAGTGTTACGACCAAACAAATGAGCTGCCTTATGCATTAGACCCATAATTTAATTCTGTGAATATTTTCATAGCCATGCCTCCAGGTTCTATCTTTTCGGCAAAATCCTGATCCCACAGTTTGGTTTGATTTGAATAAATATTCCTTGGATGCCTGACTAGAGACTTTGCTAACAACCCCAGAGATGCCATTTTCTTATTAATAAATTTCATCTGAGCCTTACTGCTTACTGGATTTAGTTTCCTTGTAGACCTACAAGTCCTGGGATGATCCCAAGGGGAGAGCCTGCACTTTTCGTAGAAAGGCAAAGCATTTTTAAAAGCTTAGGGTCAGGTTGAAAAAAATTCTAACGGTAATATTTGCTTTTAAAGAAGAAAGCCCATCAGTGCGAGTGGGGATGGAAGAGTAGGATTTAACGATGGAAGTGGCAGAGGAAGTAAAAGATGTAAATTTAAAATTTGCCTTTTTAGTTAAGGAGCTTGCAAAGTCCATTTCTCTCTGTTCTCATTCAATATGTTGGCAAAGTATTGCCTGAGCAGAGTGCGTAAGGAAATAATAATGAAAGCAAAAGTATGTCAGAAAGTTACTTTGGAATGGTTAGAAGCATGTGATTTTCAGTACTGTGTTACAGAAATGTTGGGAATGGTATATTTTAACTGCGTGCAAGGTAATGTCAGTGTGCACAGAGGGCCTTTTTTTCCTTTATCTGATTAGTACTGTTAATGTTCAAAGAATTAAAAAACTGTTGTTTTACAGTTTAGATTCTAAGATAGCGAAACCTGATTTTCAACCATGACCTGCATGAGAGAAGCATCCTAGGAAGTCTTAGATCATACTTTTGAGTTAACTTTAATTTATATAGTGCTTTTTTATGTTTTAATATTTTTTTGTGAACTGGTGTAAATTGTTAATGCATATAAGCTTGTGTATTTTTGTAAATTTGTGATTTATTTCTTGCTCTATATGTAAATATTTAGAGTCTCATTTCTTCCAAGCTTATTTGAAGCTGATTTGTGGGTTTTGGGGTTTGTTTCTTTGTTTCAGTTGGGAAGGGAGGGGGTGGGGATTTTGTACTCTGATAATCCAACTGGAGATATCTTGTGGTTTAAAAAATGTCCCACTGAAAGCAATTCAAATATCAACAGAATTATTTCAGGTTAAAACAGACTTCTTTGTGTATGTGTTTCCTTTCTGATCTAATATGAATTAATGAAATAGTTGGGGGGGGCTGGTAATCGCCTTGTGATATTCAGGCCCAAAGACAAAGTGTTTGTACAACACAGGTTCTTACGCCAAATGGTATTTAAGGGCAGGGTTAAATGCCTCCTTTTTATATCTGTTTGCCATGGTATGCTGCCTGGTCAGATTTCCCCTGGGTCAAACACTCACACTTCCAGAAGTGCAGCAATCTCCTGAACTGTACTGGAAAGTCTAGGAAAGCTTGCTACACTGGGGGCTGCCCTCAGGAATTGGTGCTCTGCTGTTATTCCCTGACTCCATGCTGGAGGTGCCCTGGAAACAGAAGGGGGTTCTGAATAAAAACCATGTTTCTCAAGATTGCCACAAAGCATCTTGGGTATCCTACTTACTCTTCAGGGTGAAATGACCAGGAGAATCCCTCCCCTAGAACCTGTGGCAAGCTGACTTGGAGCAGACCCAGTTAAAGGCAGGATTTTAGTGAGACCATGTGCCGCAAGCAACCCAGCTAGCTGCCCCAGGGTGGGCCAGAGCCGGTTCCTGTGCCAAAAAAGTTCTTCTCAAAAGAAAATTTTCAGTATCAGCCAGGATGGGGGAGGGGCGATTCTTCAATATCCATCTATTGAAATACTGGTTTTCCTACTGGAGGTCATAAATTACAAATCATTCCTCATCCTTTATTTAAAGTATTAGGGAATACTTGAGCATTTTTTGCTAGCAATAGGGAAAGTCATCTGTTTACCCAGATGATCCCAGAGAACCAGCCAGCTTTTATATACCTGCAGATACCTGCTTTCAGTAAACACTGAATAGGTACCCCATGGAAACTTAGCTTAAAGGGAATTAAAGAAAAGATATATGTGAGATTTATACTGGCTCTTCTACTTAATTTCTGGAACTCATTTCCAGGCCAATGATTTCATCACCAAACTTTGTTTCAGACGGATGAGAGATAGTACCTACATATTACAATAAGTATTTATCATTGAGGAGTTGGTGACAAATACTTTGGTAGCATTTGCAATTTTAGTCATTTTTGGTTTCATAGGAAAAAACATATGATAAGGTAATATTGACTTTCCCCATTACCTTGGGCATCTGGAACCCATCAAAAGTGTTGGGTTTTTTTTCTTTTTTTTTGGCCATGTTTTTATACTGTACCTCTTAAAAAGCAAAATTTTGATATTTAATTTGAAGTATTTTGATTAAAATACTTCCAGAATATATTCAAACCATAAACTTTGCTGCTAATATACTTCAAGATCCATCATTTGTATCTATGAATTGCTGCACTACATATAGTGATATCCTCTGGGAAGCATTGAGATAAAAGGTTTGTTTCTATAGCAAATAGTCTAAATAGTCTAACCCCATTGTCTCTTTTGTGTTCTTGTGTCTGTCTTCTGTCTTCTTTTTGTAAGTTTCCGTATCTCCCTCTTTGCTTTCTGCTGCCACTACTTGTTGTCCATGAACTACCTGTAAACATTCTTTTCTTCTATTTGTAATTCTAATCTGTCCTGGAAATGACATGATTAAACTTGTCAAAATGGTCAGCAAAAGAAGTTCTGAACTGGGACCTGAAAGGTTCTCCTGAATTATATGAACTTGTGTCATCAATTTCTATGCTACTCAGAAGCCTCTTGTTCTTTTCTCCTAACAAAATTGCTTGGTTAGCTACGTTTCAGAAAATGAGGTAGCATTATATAAGATGTCCAGAGGGAGAATGAAACAAACACTGTACAAGTTTCCCCACATTTGACATTTTATGAGAATGCTATAAAGATTGGACAGGATGGCATTTTTCCTGTTAATAATTTCAAAGTATTTCTCCCCATAGAAGAAAGCTTGTCCATAAAAACCATTGAGCATACACAAATATTTCTAGTGGGGAGAAAGAAAAGACTTACAGCCTGAGTTGTCTTTCAATTAGTGGTTTTTAAATTTTTTTTTAAATTCCCAATAACATTTTGAAAAACATCCTGAGATTTCTCAGCCATTCATTCATGGAAGCTGGGCAAGTAGTTTGCAAACCTTAGAATCCATATAAAACCTCTGGGAGCTAGTTAAACATGAGATTCCTTGAGCAACTACCAGAATCTGATTTGATGGATCTGGAACTGGGTCTGGGGATCTGCATTTTAAACCCCACTCCCTTTTGTAGTTCTGCTTCAGAAATACTGGTCTAGGCAGCGCGTTCAGTGGGCTTCTCTCAAAAGAAAAGCCCCTCAGGTTCATTTAGCTTGGCCACGTTTTCCCATTCACAGTGATACAGTGCAGGATAAAATTAAGTTTATCCTTAATTTCTCTGTCCCCAGTGTTTAAATGGTAAGCTCAGATTCAATTATTTATAGCAATGACAGGTAGAAATTAGGACTAATAGACCTGAACAAACAATACAGAAAACATTTCAATTGAACATTATCTAAAAAGGTGGCAAAAAAATATTGAAGACTATTAATGCGATTGCCTCCTATACTTGTAGTTGTGTTTTTTTGGGTGTGAGACCTAGTTTGGTTAGGAATTACAGCTAATGCATCTTTACTATTCGGGCAGTCAACTGTTTTAAATACTGAATTCATGGAAAACAGAAATGACTCTTAGATCCATATGATGTGCTCTCCCTCCTCACCAAAACCTTTACAGGAGCTACTAGCACATAATCAATGAGCTTATTTGACTTTTTAGTTTTTTGTATTTTATCAAGTGTGGACCACAATATAGTATGCTATGGTGCCAGCCACTGTTAGAAGCATTTTATCTCTATTAGGCCTCATAACCTATTGGTGTGTAGATGAAACCAAAGTGCACAGGTTAAACACCTCGCCCACCATCATAGAGCTAGGGATGAATGGTGGAGCTGAAATTCACCCCCAAGTGATCTGACACCAGAGACGTGGGAGTTGGATAGTCTCATGTTTAGATCCTGTCTCTGCTACTTATTAATTCTAAAGCCTTAGTAATACTAAACTCCTTTAAAACTACTTTTGCTTACAAAGCCATGGCTTTCTCATCTCCAAGATGGGAATCAAGTACCTACTTCTTAGAGTTGCTGTGAGCAAGAACCCAATAAATGTTATCCAGGATTTTTACACTGAAATGGCACAAGATCAAGCAGCAGTGAAAAGAAACTGGGTTCTATTATGCTTCCATAAATATGTCCTTAAGAATTTCATCAGTTGAGCCAACCTTTCTGAAAAATTAAACTGAAAGATTTCACAGGGTTGACACATACCTCACAGAGAGTCTCAGCTGGAAATGCGAGACCATTGAGAGGTTAAGATGAAAATTGGCAGTAAAACTTGGAGCATGACGTGGTGGAGAAAACCCTCATTTACCATGAGTGTGAGTAAACACCTCCAAATCTCTTGTGATTATTTAGTGGAAACTTTTATCGGATAGCACTGATTCTGTCTACTGAATAGTGTTTACATTCTGTATTAGAGCTCTCAATTTCACTGGACTGAACCGGATAACCTTCTCTTTCAGGGAAATGGGCCTTGGGCACCTCTCTGAGCTGTGCCTTCTCCGCTAATGGGAGTCATTTTCTGCAGGCAAAGCTTTCCTGCATTACCCTAATTGCCCCTGTCAGGCTCAGTCAACACAGGGCAGGAGGAACAGAAGACCCACTGCAAGCTGCTGCAAAGAGTATGGTAGAGGGAAAAACCAGGGATGGGTATTTTACCAGACAGCTGTAAAGGTAGCTTTGAAGGTCTCTCCATTTTTGGATGATTAATCTCGGCAAATAAACACAGATACTCCTTTACTGATTCAAGGTCTGTTAAAGCAAAATGCTCATCTGGAGAAGAGAGTATAGGGATTGTACTAATAGGAGCTAATTGTTCCAATAATTTATTGACGGATTGCCATTTACCAGGGATTTCGAAGTACCTTACATCTATCAATACTAACTCTAAGTCTTCCTAGCAATTATGTGAGATAGTGTGTTGCCTTTATAAACATTTTAGAGGTAAAGAAACAGACCCGAGAAGTTCTTAAGTGCCTGAATTCTGACCAGAGGGTCAGCAGGATTCAAGCCCAAGCTCTGACTCCAGAGCCTGCAATTTCCAGCCATCCATGCACTGCCTGTCCAGGGTAGATCTTTACAGGTGACGGTGCCCTGGACACAGGAGCATGAGAGGCCAAGGCACTGTGCCGTTAACTTGCAGGGAAAGCATCTGCATCCTCTCAGGACATGCTAGGTTTATGCTCTAGTAACTCCATTGAAATCTCAATACTCTTCACACCCAAAAGGTGTAGCTCTTGCTCAAAGTCCTCTGTGCAGCCCGTCAACCATCCAGGCTAGGTGGAGTCCTGCACTCCATCACCTGAAATGCGGTGGCTGGGACGGTGTGGCAAGGAGAGCACTGGAGGGCCTTGCATGGTAGTTAAAATGCAACCCAGAAGTAATCCTCTACCTTCTCATAACCAGTGGCTGGAACTAGTCTCACAGCCCTGCCCAGCCACAGGGCAGCTGCGTGTTGAGTGCAGGTCTCTGTGTCCTGGAAGGAGAGTGGAGCTGGCTGCACGAACGTCTACCACAGCAATTTGCTCTACTCATTTTCTTCCACTTAATGTTAGACTGACCTTATCGTAGTATGGAAGAACCGTTCTATAGCGTCCTATCAGAGAGCTACGGTTAAACCTCCAGCCCAGCTCAAGGAGTAACAGTTCTTTGGACAAAATACGGTGAGTGGCAGCTTGAGGTCTGCAGGCTGCCTGGTGTGGCATCATCCTCGGGCCCTTCAATGGTGGCAAGAGGCTGGACCTGCACCTGCAGGTTTCAACCATAGAGAAGCTTCTGGAAGTAATAGTTGTGTTTTGCTCCAGCACCAGAGAAATGGAGGGAGGCTTGCAAGAGGCTGAGGTGCTCAGCGAATGCTGTTTCAAAGTTGGCTCTGTCTTGGTAGCCTCCTTGTTCCTCTGTGAGCTTAACCAGTCCACTACCTCACACCTTTGCACTGACCCATACTCCTCTTCCTGGAGGATTTTTATTGCTTCTCATTTCAAGTCTTTGCTCAAATGTCACCATCCTGGAAAGAACTCTCCTTGACCACTCTGTCTAAAAGATCAGCTCTTAGGTCTCAATGCGCTTACTCTGCTTTATTTTCTTATTATCCGTATCTCCTCTAGAATGTGAGCTCCAAGAGAACATGGGCTTTGTTTTGTTCACTAATATCCAATGCCTCAACCAATGCCTAAAGCAAATAGGTCTGTCAATATTGGTTGAATGAATGACTGTCTCGGTTACCATGGAAATACAGTGGAAGGCATGTGCTCAGAATCAGTGAGTAGGTGTTTAGAAACCCTTGATATTGAGTATATAATATATATATATATGTATATATATACATATATAATGTAATCCATATTGCATGTAATAGGTTACCTTACTTCAGTAGTAGGAATGAATCCAACACCATTTGTTTGGTTTACTGTCATTTATAAGCACATTTGGACTATTAATGTTGAGCAGTGGCCCCAGCAGCAAGACAAGTAGGCCTTGATTCTCTCAAACCCAACTGCCAAAGTAACTAGACTATCAGAAGCAGTCAGAAAATCTTTCTAAAGGAGGTCAGTTTTGAGAAGCATTTGGAAAATAGTAAAGGGGAGTTACTTGGAGGATAGGAAGGCAGATTTTCTAAATGTCTGGGGAAGACTCTCACATCCATCCTACAAAGTTTCTTAGGCTGTGGGCCTGGGAAGGTGTAATGAGCCCTTTTTTTCCAGGCCATAGCATCTCTGAGAGAGAACGGAGAGTCACGGCTTGGGTGTTTGTCAATAAGCACATGTGAAACCCATGTGCCAAGGGTTGTGTTGGCAGAACATAGGGCCACCTGAATGAGTTTGCTCCTGAATACTTAGCTCCACCACATGAGTTTCAGGGAGTTAGCTGAAAGTGTAGGAAACAATCACGGAGACATTACCAAGGCCCTACAGGAGAAAGCTACTGGGACTCCACGTCCCCCAAATGCCCTTGGATCCAGAAGCCTCTGGAACTCCCTATAAGCAGTTGCCATTGCTCTGTCTTTCATCACTGACATGCCCTTCCTGATGCAGATGCTACCCTTTCCCTTGGTGGGTTTCACTTTGATTGTGGTGGGAGATGGTTCTCTTCCTACCAGAGTGTGTAATTACTAGGGTGCCAAAGGTTCTTTTGGCTCTTTTGATTTTTATGACTCTTCTCTTTCAAAAAAAACTAAGCAATCTGGGGAAAATATATAGGAATAGCTTCCCTGGGGCTAGGCAAAAGCATCCAAAGTTGAACTCAAAAAACTATTTGCAGCACTAATCACAAATGAGTGTTCCAGGGTAATGTGCTAACACCTTCACTCTCCTGCCTTGGGGCAATTTCCTTGGCCTCCTTGGACCTTTTCCCCTTACAAAGATGGGCAAGCTCTGTCCCCTGTCTTAGAGCATGTGACTGTTAGTCCAAAGCACTGGCCCCTCCAGAGTTTCTCAGCAGTGTAGTCAGTGGACCTGTAACCCAGAGTGGAGACTTGGGAGGGAGGTGGCAAGCTGGAGAGCCAGCCCAAGCACATGCAGAGCCGGTGAAGGAAAAGGGTGTGGGGCATGTTCTGATTGACCTTAAATGGGACTGGAAACAATCAAATGAGGGTGACCACTGACCAAGGGTATTGGACGCAATATCAAAACATTGGGTGGGTAACTGGAGTAAAACTTAACTCCCTCCCAACCTGGAGGTTGTGTCATTTTTATGACATCCAAAGGATTGCCCCCCTGTGCTACCTGGAGGTCAGGTGGGAGCTGGCTGCTTTGCCACCCAGTGCATGCACTGCCCTCTCTGCATGGACCACACTTCTCCCCACCCCTCCGAAGGCTTCCCACGCAACTTAAAATTAAAACCAAGCTATTCAATCTGGCATATGAGATATGGCCCGAGTCCCTAGACCTCAACTCTCTCTCCCCCCACCCAATCTTTTCCATTATAATTCAGACACCAGCCTTTTATAAAAATTTTGGGTTCCCATACCCAACCTCTTCCAATCCCATGTTCTTTGCCCAAGCTGTTTCCCTGTGCCTGAAAGCTCTTCCACTGAGCTTACACATCAGCAGAGAAGCTGTCCTTGATGACCCAGTTTGAAGCAGCCCCTCTTAATTCTCTAAAATGCATTTATCACTCAGAAATAATTTTATTGGTTTATCTGTTAATCGGCTCTATCAAATAGGTTTATTGAATAAATAAAAAAAAACATTGTTGAGAAAGAAAGGGGTCACTGAAAACAATAACTAACAAACTCTTTTACTTTGTATAAGCTCAGCCATACAGGAAAGGAACATCCTTTGTAAGCACAGAAAGTCTCTTCTGTGCCCAACTGCATAAAAATTGCTGTTTTTTAGGCAACCACCAGATGGTGGTCTGGACACACGTGTTTTTTTTTTTTGTTTGTTTTGTTTTTTTTCACACGAATGTTCCTGTTCCTTGCCAAGGTTCACCTGGGCTTCCCGGAGCTTTCTTCTCATCTCACTTTTAAAAGCGTCGCTAAAGGGCAATAACCTGGTGGCAAATCCTGGGAGCTGATAAATGAGGAGGGGCTCATTTTTTTTATGGGACCTCCTAAAAAGAAGGGTGACGTTTGAACCATGACACAAAGGGCTTAGGTGAAAATGCCATCCGAAGAACTTCAGGGAGTTGCTTTCCGTAATTTGTGAGGGCAGCTTTATATTTTTTTAATTCTCAAATATTGTTTATTGATGTTTTTGGAAAATGGCATAAAGCATTCTAGACCATAGCTTCTCCCATGTCAGATGCCAAGTCGAGGCAGGGCTTTAGAACCCCATCCACTTCCAAACCTGCGTGTACATCGAAATCACCCGCAGCGCTTTTTAAAAACACAGGTTTCTGTATTCTGCCAAATGAGCCTTTCTTTATGGGCCAGAGCATGCCCCCGATGATGCAGATTCACCCGTGACTCAGGAGCCTTTGTTCCTGGAGAGGTGTTGCCCTCAGTTTCCCTGCTTGTCCCTGACGTTCCTCCCTCCCCTGCGGTTTGAACTGGGCTCCAGCGCAGCATCAACCAAGCCCCGATTCATGAGACAGCATTGTCAGGGGTGTCTCCTCAACCTCCACCCCCAGAAGAGTGCCCGGTCCCCAAAGTTTAGAAAATAATGGATTAAACCGTTGTTGTTTGGTTGGCTGGTTTTTTAAATACAGGCCTTTAGAGATCCCCACTACCACTTAGTACATTAAAGTCGCTACGAAGGAGCACAGTGTTTAATCACAGAACACTTAACTCACAAAGCATTTTGCAGAGAGTGATCAGGACCAGGCGTGCGAAGGGTGTGCCCTGGCCACAGCCGCTGCTTCAGTAACCACACGACTCATCCACCCACCCGAGCCCACGCAGAACTCGCGGCCGCCCGTGTGACTCGCATACGTTCCTCCCTCTCTCTGAGCCTCCCTGGCCTTCCCTATAAAATGCAGCAATGACTGCAGACACGACAGCCTCAGAGAACTGCTGAGGGGTGAATGGAGACGTGAGAAAACGCTCCCAAAGGAGTGAAGTGCCACGTGGAGCATGGCGGAGGGAAGGGCGGGGCTACGACCGGGAGGCGGCGGGACGTGATCGCGTAGCTCCCAGAAATTGAAGGTCTTCAAACCAGCTTATGGACTTACAATCACCGTCATGATAGCGGCCATCTGTCACACAACTTTTCTGTAGTGAAAATAATACAAGGAATTAGTTTTAAAAGTCAAATAGGTGAGGGATGACAATGGGATTGGGAAAGCCATAAGGACCACACTCCCTTTTGTCTAGTTTATGGATGGATGAGTAGAAAAATGGGGGAAGGAAACAAACAGACAAAGGCACCCAGTGTTCTTTTTTACTTTAATTGCTCTTTTTCACTTTAATTATTACTCTTGTTATTTTTGTGTGTGTGCTAATGAAGGTGTCAGGGATTGATTTAGGTGATGAATGTACAACTATGTAATGGTACTGTGAGCAATCGAATGTACGATTTGTTTTGTATGACTGTGTGATATGTGAATATATCTCAATAAAATGAATATTTAAAAAAAGAATGTAAGACTATGTACGTTTGCTGATATAAATAGTAACACACAAGCATTTTACATTTAATAAGTGAAAAATCATATTTCAATTTGATGTCCATCTTTAGTATTAAGTTTGAATTTTTTTCATGTTTATTAGTCAGTTTAATTTTTTTTTCACCAATTATGTGTTAGTGTTCTTTGACCATTTTTTCTGCTGAAAGTACTCATCTTCCTCTAGTTGCTTTGTAACATCTTTCTATATATTAAAACAGCATTTTAAAAACTATGTTCCACAAAGCATTAATGTTCCATGAAATGATAATAAATATTCTGCTAGAATTGGAAGAAAAAAAAAAGTCAAATGAGATCACAAGGCTTATAATAAGACAGCAGTTCGCATTCGCTTCCTAGTTCCTGCAGCCCGGAGGCAATCTCTTCCAACTGTTAGATGTTTCCTTTTGTTTTTTTTTCTGGTATTTACCACCCTGTTCCTAAATAATGTGCTACTTCTTGATTTTTCCATTTGAGGCATTATGTATTGACTTTCTCCTAAGGAGTAAGAGGATGACTCTCTTTTACCAATATTGCAACCAGCCACTGCCCCATGCCTTGCCCAGACACTACACACACACACTCCCATCTCCTAGGACAGAATAGAACTCGTTAATAATAGTCACCATTTTCTATGTACCTATCAATTCGTCTGCCACCTCTCCTGGGAAACTTAATGTCCTCTGTATGTGGTTAAACACACCAGATAATCAAAGTTCCTTTGTGTTGCCCCTTTGGAGGCGGCAGTAGAGAGCTCCTGGAGCCCTTCACCCACCTGCTCCCATCTAGTTTTCCATGCTAGAACTGCTGCCCAGCTATGATGGCTGTGGAGCACCCTTTACCTGTCTCAGGCAGAATCCCTTGTCTCCTGTACCCCATCTTCCACCTTCTTATTTTATCACCCCCCCCCCTTTTGGTGGAAAAACATGCAAGGGAAGTCATTTAGAAACTTGCATGTCTGAAAATATATTTTTTTCTACTCTTACATTTTTGGATAGTTTGACTTACTGTAGAATTCTAGCCTGAAAAACATTTTCCCTCAGAATTCTGAGGCATTCTTTTTAGTCTTCTGCAGCAAATCTAGCCATTTGAGAAGTTTTATGCCATTCTGTTTCTTGATTGTCCATATCTGAACAATTTTCCCCTTTGGGACTTTTTATAAAAAAGTCCCCCTTTTTTTTTCTGATGTTTCATGATGTTGTATCTTGTTGTGAGTCTGTTTTCACTAATTGTGCAAGGTACTTGGTGATCCTTTCAATCTGGAGATGTATGTTCTTCAGTTCTGGGAATTTAAGCAATTCTTTCTTTGTTATTTTCTTCTCAGTTTTCTTTCTGAACACCTGTTATTTGGATATTGGAATTTCTGGATTGACCCTCAATTTCTCTTATATTTTCTCTCCTATTGTCCATCTCTGACATTTTATTTTCTCATTTAAATATAATCCTGATGTAACATGAACTTTTGCATTTCCCCCAGCCCTTTCCTTTCCCACGGGCCCTAGAGGATAGATGTTTCCC
>PVKY010003297.1:0-22121 GCA_004027775.1 Bradypus variegatus | reverse complement strand
ACACACACACACACAGTTAGTATTATCCTGTACCCTTTAGTCAGATCTACCCCAATCTCAACCAAGTCCATTTCATTTATGTCTCCAATCGAAGTCTGATCTCCTTTTCAGCCCCTTAAGCAGCTGATTCATGGGGCAATACTGACACTCACAATTGCCGAACTCTGGCTCTGAGTCCCAGGTGCCACACAGACACCCAAAGCTCCAGGGACCGACCACATTACACATAAACAGCTGAGTCTCAAAATTTAGAAATAACTGTTACAACTCATGAATAAATGTGATTGCTGTAAGAGTTTACAATCTAGGAACCTTTATATAAGCCTTCCCCTCATAGCCCATGTTCCTAGATTCAATTCTCAGAGTTTACACATTGTTAATACTCTATATTAGTGAGGTATTATAATGTTTGCCTTTTAATTTCTGGTTTATTTCACTCAACCTACTGTCCTCACAGTCCATTCACTTCAATGCGTACCTCATAACTTCATTCTTTCATGCTGTTCCCTCATGTAAAAACATTCTTATATTTGTACATTTAATCACACACTGACAACTCTAAGTTTCACTAAATTATTCAGCCCCAGTCTATCTTCTATCTTTCCTTTGGTGTCCTACATGCCCCTAACCTTCCTCTTTCAACCACACTCACAGACATCTTTTTTCAGTGTACTTACAATATTGTGCTACCATCACACAGTATTGTGCTATCCATTTCTAGAGCTACACAATCAGTCCTCTAGAACATTCTATACTCCTTCAACATCAAATGTCCAATCTCTACCCTTTTTCTGCCTCCTGATACCTTCATTTCTACACTCATCTCCAAACCTCTCTCTCTGGTCTTTTCCTATCTGTCTGTAGCACTCCCTTTAGTATTTCCTGTAGAGGAGGTCTCCTGTTCTCGAACTCTCTCAGCATCTGTTTATCTGTAAATATCTTACTCTCCCTCATTTTTGAAGGACAGTTTTGCTGGATATAGGATTCTTAGTTGGCAGTTTTTCTCTTTCAGTATCTTGAATATTTCATACCACTGCCTTCTCACCTCCATGGTTTCTGCTAACAGATCCACATTTAGTCTTACTGAGCTTCCCTTGCATGTGAAGGATTACTTTTATCTTGATGCTTTCAGAATTCTCTATCTTTGACATTTGAAAATCTGATTAGTAAGAGTCTTGGAGTAGGTCTATTTGGATCAGTTCTGTTTGGGGTACACTGTTCCTCTTGGACCTGTGATTTTATGTCTGTCATAAGAGTTGGGAAGTTTTCATTGATTATTTCCTCTATTATCCCTTCTGCACTTTTCCCTTCTCTTCTTCCCTATAACACATATATTAGTGTGCTTCATGTTGTCCTTCAGTTCCCTGAGACCCTGCTCATATTTTTCCATTCTTTGCCCTATCTGTTGCTTTGTGTGCAGGATTTTAGATGTCCTGCCTTCCATCTTATTGATCATTTCTTCTGCCCTGCCAAGTCTGCTATTGTATGTCACCATTGTGTTTTTTATCTCTTCTATTGTGCCTTTCATTCCCATAAGTTTTGCCATTTTTTTTCAAACTTACAAATTCTTCCTTACAATCACCTAGTGTCTTCTCTATATCCTTTATCTCTTTTGTCACATTCTCTCTCACACTGTTGATTTGATTTAAAAGATTTGTTTGAACATCTATAATTAGTTGTTTCAACTCCTGAATCTCAGTTGAAATGTTAATTTCCTCCTCTGACTGGGTCATATCTTCCCATTTCCTGATGTGGTTCATGATTTTCTGTTGTCTTGGCACGTGGTTTTCTTGACTGATTTATTCTGGAGGTTGGTTTCTCTCTTTTGTGTAAGGTTTTGTTGTTGGTTGACTTCGATCTCTGTCTTCTCTTTGTTTCTCTCACTGGCCAGTTGTCAGTTTGGCTCTGCCCCCGAAAATCAGGCACCCACCATGGCCTGCCACAGGGGTGGAAGGTAGGCACTGAGCACCCCAGCAACTTCACTGTATGTGGTAATACAAATCTTCTGGCTTCCAATGGTGCCCTGTTTTCCACCAGCTAGCAAGACCTGGGTTTGTTTTGGGTCCTTGCTTTAACAGTTGGGTCTTCCCTATTTCTCAGCCAAAACAGGGCTGGGTTTCCATGTACGGCATGTAGACCAGCTCCTGTGTTCCTGAGAAAGGGTCCTTGCATTTTCCAAACTGTCCAGGAGATGATGTTCTTTGGTAACTTAATCGTCCTCAGAGGCTGCTCTGTCTCAGAGCTGGCCACCGGCTGCTGCTTCCTTCAGGGGTGGGGGAAGGGCTTTCAGACCCAGGGCTGGAAACAGTCCCTGTCCATGTTTTCTTCGTTTCTTTGTTCTTCGCTGATCTGGGCCTTGAAATTCCCTCCCCGGTCCACTGGGTCTTCATACAGTGAGGGTATTTTTCACTGCTGTGAGATTTAAAATCTATGTCCCTGGTGGGAGGGGTCTTGTCTGCTGCTTCTGTGCCTTCCCCACATAGAGACTGAGCGAGGGGGAGGGGCGAGAACCAGATTCTCTGGGACAGAAAATTGCTACCTGATGTTTCTTCTCTGTCTTCAATTCAGCACTTTCAGGGTATTTCTTCAGTCTACATCCTCCTCCAGGGTTTTAAACAATTCAGAATTGTCCTTTTTTTCCATTGAATCTCTGGAGAGAGTTTTCAGTAGTTGTTTATGTCACTATGTTGATAATGTCACCAACTTCACTGATTCTTTCCTGTCCTTCCCATTCCGCTCTTGACCCCATCCAAAGGGTTTTTAAAATTTCATCTATTGTATTTTTCAATCCTAAAATTTCCATTCAGTTCTCCTTTATATCTTCTTTTTTTTTCTGCCACTTTCTACTTTTCATTTGCTTAAGGTGTTAAAGTAATTGTTCACTGAAGCATCATATGCTTTAAAATATTTGTCAGTAACTAATATCTCTGTCATCTCAGTGATGGCATCTACAGATTGTCTGTTTTTCTTCCTGATTCTTGGAGTGATAAGTGATTTTCACTGAAACCTGGACATTTTGGGTATTGCTTTATGAGACTCTGGATCCTAAACAGACCTTTCTGTTTCATCAGGCTTTCTCTGGCACCGTTCCACAGGGGAAGAGGAGGGGCACTGCCTCCTTACCATCAGGTGGGACTCAAAGGTCAGATTCGACAGGTTGCCCACCTGGCCTCCATCGACACCCAAGGCTGGGCGCCTCGTTACTGCTGGGTGGGGGCGAGTGTTCCAGCTTCCCGCTGGGCCAATGCTGATGCCCCCTGGCTGGGAGGGGTAGGAGTGACCTCATTACTGCAGGGGGTGGGGCTAATCCTCCTCCCCCACCACCCAGCGTGGACGCAATGCAGCAGACGGTGTTGGTGTCCATGGCAGAGGGCCCAGCTCCCTGCTCCTCCTCCTCTGACACCACCCTGGTAGGGAGGGGGCCCTGGGGGCCCTGTTACCTTCAGGCTCCCCACTCTGCCTTTGTGTCCTGATGCACGCTCCAGCCTGAGCACCCCTGAATTACAAAGCTGCGATAGAGGGGAAGGAGGTGGATCAGGGAGAAGGTGGTGGAAGAGGGGGCGATGGTGACACTGAGTGGGGAGTTGACACCTCGTGTCTGAGGCTCTGGGGAGTTGAGCTCAGGGGAGACGCCCCAGGCCAGAGTCCTGGGGCCATGTTAAAGGAAAAAAGACATGGGCCCAGGAAGTGTGCAGAGGGGAGAGAAGGACAGTGTCCACAAGAGGACAGACACAACAGCCACCGGTCCCTTGGTTTGCTTTGAGCCAAGAAGGCTGGGAAAGTTAAGCACAGTTTCTACTTCCTCAAAGCAGATCTTTAGGCAGCGAATGCCGGGCTGAACTGCCCCCTGCCCCCCAAAGGCAGGGGTCTGTGGGGCAGTCTGGAGCCCGCGCTTTCCAGAGGCTCCCGCCAAGGACAGTGCCGCAAGGCAGCGGGGAGAAGGTACGGAAGATACGTCACATCCCCTCCTCCTCCTGCATGCTGCTGTGGAACGGGCAGAAGGAGGTCTGGCTTTTCATCTTCCCCTGTTTTCTTTGTGGATCTCATGTGATCTTTTAATTTCTGTTCAAAAGATCCACTCCCCACCGCCACCCCGTCATTTTAACAGTGCTGTTCCCTCTTGCTGGCTCCACACAGCGTTCAGTTAGCAAATGTAGCCTGAGCTCTACAATAGTTAACAGTGTTATTGTATTTAACTTTTAAATGTCTCATATAGTCAACCATCAGTTCTCCACATTAACAAATGAAAATAATGCAGAATTTAAATGAAACCGCAGCCCAAAGAATCCCTTTGTTTATCTCAGTTACCGACATCACTTCGTAATTATGTCTGACTCAGCTTAACGTAAGATAACTTGATGTCCCCCTGGACGTGCGATGACAAGGGCGGGCACCTCTGGGATTTGGGTTTAAAATTTGTATCTACTACCCATGATTATAATCAAGCTTTGTCTTTTAAATTATGTTGATGGCCATGTTGAGCAGACAGAAGTACAATAGTGGAAGAATAAGACAATTGAAAGCCATTGCTGTTTCTTTATTCTTACACTCAAAATAAGTGTCTAAGGAAGAAACGGAAAGGACAACCACACAGCATCAAAGCGGAGAGGAGGAAGGGTTTACTCGGCGTGAACTGGCGGAAGAGGCTCCACCTTCTGAGGCTCAGCGGCAGCACACACAGCTCCTTCAGGCCGCCTCCCCTTCCTCCGAGGAGACGGCCGAGGGCAGGTGGCCAAGGACCCCAGCTTCTGAAAGGAGAAACCCCCCTGGAGCAACAACGCCACTTCCCGACAGCCATGGCAGGAAGCCACACGCGGCGGCTCCCCACGGCGAGCGCGCAGGGGAGCCCACGTTAGGCACCAGGCTCAGTGTTTCTCACCCTGTAAAGCAGGCTGTAAAGAAGTGTAACTCCCGTTTTAGTAATAAAAACTGGCATCTCCCGATGAAGGCGTTTCCATGTTACAAACTTCAAAACAAAACAACATGAGACAAACAAAAAACCAGAAACAAAGGACTGGCAGAGAGGATCTGCTCCGGCTGGAAAGGGAGCCCGCAGCTCTCCCCTGGTGGAGATTTCTCCACAGGCTCCGTGGCTCAAACGGTGGGAGCTGCCTCACCCAGCGTGAGATCTCTGAGGCGCCCTGTCGTTTCTGAGTCCTTCACCCAGTCTCCCTGCCGCAGGGGGGCTCTGAGGAATAAGCCGCAGGCCCCACATCTCTGCCCCCTCCTGTCTCCCCTCTTCTCCCCCTCACCTCCTGCCCCGAAATCCTTCCTCCCTGGGAGTGGAACCAGGGAGCTGAACACTGCAAACGAAAGCAACAGGATTGGGAAGGAACCCAACAATTAGCCTTGACTTCTCCAAACTAGACAGCTAGTAAAAAAAATTGTAATATGCAAATTTTGATAACAGAATGTCTCTACCAGAGAGAAAAGGCTGCGTCACCCCCCACCCCATCCCTGGCTGGCTGAGTGCTGTGACATCCCTGCCGGCTCCTTCCACAGCTGCAGACTTATGTGCGATTACTGGATGAGGGCATGCCCCTTGCCAGCCTGTCACCCTGAACGAAGGATACAAATGGGCCCACAGGGAGGCCTGACTGCAGAGCCCACGTCAGACACTGCCAAGATCCAGTCTTTCCAGTTAGACTGAAAGGCAGCCTGCGCTGCAGGAGGGTGACATAAAGGAACTGCAGTCTGAAGCATGGGCTCCCATCAGTTCACCGCACTTGCAAAATAACGGTTTAGCGCAGTTTATAAGGAACCTGAAGCATCAACAAAATAAGGGTCCAGGGGAGGGAATTATTCTCCTCCCGATAGTGACGTCCGTCTGCCAAGCCTTCCCAGCCCCCCTGAGCTCGCTCAGCCCTAACCAGTGGCCATGCCCAGTCATTTCCCAGTGGGATTCTCTGCCATCCTCTCCTGATAGGCCTTTATGTGCCCAGTGTTCCCAGAGACGCAGCTGGAAATGGGAACTGTTTGCATACCTTTGAGACGCAAGAAAGTCAGAAACTCAGTGACTGTGCGCAGGACGCTGCTTTCAGCCAGCGGCCTATCGATGCCCCCTAGGAAACAGAGAAGGGCCATGAACCCATCACCCGTCATCTGGCAGACCCGGGCCCTAGAGGGCAGGGGCCACGGTGGCTCTCCCTGAGGCCTTGTGTAACACAGCGGAGGGACCTGGCCCAAGGACCCTTGTCAGGCACGGGGGTGGCCGTGTGCTCAGATTCTGCAGGCCTCAGTTCTAGGGCATCGTCTTTGTCCAGTGGTGGCCAAGCCAGACTCAGGCCGCAGTGTAGGTGGGCAGGGGCACCCCATGCTCACCCTGAGCCTCATCCTGAGCCCCGGGATGAGCCACTCACCTGGCTTCACCTCTTCCTCCAGCTGGAGTTCACGCTTGCCCACAAGGCCGTGCTTGTCGTGAAATGACCTGTGGTTATCGACGGCATCTGTTTGCAAATCAGAGAGGGGAGCATTATAATGTCATCACTGTAATCTATACCCTCCAACCCCCCAAAAAGGACACACGGCAGCTTATAATCAAGATCACACACAACTGAGCTGCTAAAAGTAAAGGCCAAGTGTGGGAGCCAGAGAGGAGGGCAGATAGTGGGTGCTGGGACTCCACAGGCAAAGTGAGATCCTGCCCAGCTGGGAGGCGGTGAGGGAGAGGAAACGAGGTTCTCCCAGCGAGTGAGTCAGCGGGGGAGCATGTGCTGGGAGCAGGCAGGGCGCATCCAGGACTCACCGGCATCAAGGCACCTGAGCTAAAGAATGAGCAGGTCCCCCCAGCAGACCTAATAACAAGGGGCCACTGAAGAATTTTAAGTCCTGATATCAGCAGATTTTTACTTCTCAAAGACCTTGGGAAGGTGGCTGGGGCCAGGGAGGGAGGGGATGTGTGTGTTGGGGGTGTGGGCATGGGGTCCTTGAGCCTGAGAGCACAGGGGTCCCTTAGGAATCAACGGCAGGACCCGGGAAGGAGGCAGTGGGTGCCAAGACAGGGCTGGGCTAGAAGAGGGGCCAAGGGCGAGGATGGTGCGGGGTGCCTGGTCACCTCTACAAGCTTAGACGAAGGAGCACAAACTCATGTTCCCAGGACTGAGCTCTTAGTGTTACACTTAAAGAGGTCTTGAGCCCTGGAGATGTACTACTGCGTGTACTTGCACTGTCTCCAGCTTGCCACGCTGCCGTGCCCCACGCTCACTGTACATGTCAAGGGCACGTTAGGTTGTGAAGTGTTCTGACCAACAGCCTGTCCAGGTGCATGGCTTCTGGTGACGCAGCACCTCTTCGTGTGTCCCCAGCTAGTTTCTGTCACCTCCCTGCCTGTGTTTCTCAAAGTCAGGCCATCCAGGATCCCCCAAGGGATCCAGATAAGCAAACATCGGCACCACGATAAAGTCCGCATTTAAATGCTGGGATTAAAACTCAGCTACTTCCCCTGGGTCTTTTAGGAAAGCACTACTCTTCCCATGTGCTCCGGAGAGCTTGGCACTGGGGAAGCTGCCGTTGGCCTCTCTTTGGGGTGGCTGAAGGCAGCATGTAGAGGAGATTTGTTAGGGTCCCAAAGCTGACAGTGTCTCCAAATTTGAAAGCCCCTGCGGGGGGACTGGAGAGGAAAGTGAATTAAAGAGGGAGCCAATGTCCCCCCTTGTTTCCCTGCGCCAGCACCTTAGAATAATTAAAATCTGAAAGTGAAGCTGCACAGACGGGGGGGTCCTGGGGAAAGACAAGCCCCGGGGGTGGGGGGTGAAGGACCCACAGGTTCCCATTTTAGGCTTGGGTCTCCCAGGGTCACCGCCTGGCTCTGCACACTGTCGTCCCATTTTTCTGTCACCGCCTCCTCCCTTTATGAATTACTCGGCAGTGAGCAAGTCATCCGGCCTCCCCAGGACCCAGTGTGCTTGGCTGGAAACACAGGAATCCAACTAGGGAGTCTCTAAAGTTCCCAGCAACACCAGATTCACTGGAGGCTCTGCGTGACGAAGGTCATAAAAATGACTCACGCTGCGTCCAAACAACGAGATGCGGAGACCAGACACCATGTACCGGGACACTCAATCTGGATCGATGGATGCAAATCAGAGCACCCATGTCACTTACACGCTCCCGCTCCCCTCTAGAAGTTTCTCCTGTGGACTCATGGAGCCCACCTTCTTAGCCTGTCATGTCAATAGGTCTACTCCATAGTGGCTTCCGAACCGAGGCACAGGGCAGCCTGAAACTCTGACGGACCGATCGTGTTGCAAGTTGACAAGTGTCCTGAGATTCCAAATCTCGCCCAGACAGGAGCTTTCAAAGCAGAGAAAATGCTAATGACCCAGCCCACTGTCAGCTTCCTTGGAAAGCCTCAGTTAGGACCCGGGTCAGCTGATCCATTTCTACTGGGGGTGGGGGCAGGGTGATGGGCATGGGCACCCTGGCTTCTCCTGGTGGAGACCCTGGGAGCCACCTGCCCTCCAGCCCGCAGGAGACTCAGTCACACCCAGACCCCAGCAGCCAGAGAACGGGCCCTAAGTACTCTGTCCTTCTTCCCCTGGGCATCCTTGTCGTTGAATAGCATCTGCATTTGGGGGCTGAAGTCACAAGAGTGCCTAAGACATTGTCCTCCAACAGCTGGGGCGAGGGCTGCGGGGCAGACACAACTAACATCCGGCAAGGCAGGGAGCGTGGCCACCAGGGCCCCCCAGGAGCAGGCGGACCCAAATGTGCCAGGGGTCAGGCACCACCTTCCAGGGAAGGGGCGAGGGCATCACAGAGGGAGACGGCAATTATTTTAATTGTCAGATTAAATTGAGACCCAACCTGCCTCAGGGTCTCATGGCAACACCCCACCCCCATGTCCCTTTCTCTGCCTCAGTTTGTCATATTAACGCATCAAAATGACGGCAGCTACGTATATTTCAGACAGAGCAGGGTCAACGAACCCAGCCATGTTCAGCCTTGGAGGAGCACATCCAGGAAGCCGTGGCTTTGACTTTGTCACTTACGTGGGCCGAGCAGGTAGCCAGCACTGTTCAGGGTCCAGCCTCTTTTTTCCTTGGCCTTAAACAGGAGAAAAGAGGGTGAGATGGAAGGATGGTGCCTGGCATTTGACTCAAGCCCCAATGGCAGCTTCTGTTTGTGTCACCTACATGACATATCTCTGCAAAGTTACGTATGTCAGGCAACCACAGAACGTCAATAACAAATATACCTAGTTACTCCTTCAGATGCGGTCAACTAAGGGATGCAAACTGTCCAGCCAGAGAGCACGTGAAATGGGAGCTAGCCAGCCTTTCCAGGCATGGTGCAGGAACTAGAATAATGCATGTACTTTTGGAAGCTGCAAGAAATTTCAGCTTTACTCCCCAACTAAACTATATTTGACATGAAAACAGGACTATTTGCTTCCCCCCAAAATTCACTGAAGACCACGGTCCCCATTGTTCCCCAAGGCTCGCTTTTGAGATGATGGTGAGAATCTGTTTTGATAACGGGGCTCTCACCCAGCGTGACTGATCCTCTAAAGAACTGAAATAAGATCTGCTTCCAACTTATCTAAGGAGCTAATCTAAATCATAGCAGTTTCCGTTTTTCACCGGTTTTAGCAAGGAGCTGCTTATGCCTGGGAGCAGCCCAGCCTTCGAGCCCCCCACCCCCACCCCGCTCCTCCCGTCGCAGCAGGGCCTCCTCTCTCCCCTCCCCCGCCCGCACCCCGCACTCACCGGAGCCGCGAGCCCCCGAGGGGCGCAGAGGGCCGCGGCCACGAGCAGGGAGGCGAGCAGGAGCGCGCTGCCTCCGGGCATCTGCGGGGCACGGCGGCGGGTCGGCGAGGACGGCCTCGGGCTGCCCCGGGCGGAGCGCGAGGGGCGGGGCGGGCGGGTGGGGGCGCTGGGGACCGGGCGCCTTCGGGAGGCGCGGTGAGGACGGAGCCGGGGCCGGGGCCCGGGGGTTTGGGGAAAGGGATCCCCGGGGGAAGCAGACGGGAGAGGAGACGGCGGGGGCCGCGCGTCCGCCTCCCTCCCTCGGGGGCGCGCGGGGCCCGGGCGGGCGCAGGTACCTTGAGCGGCGGCTGCGCCCGGGCGGGCCGGGACGTCGGGGCCGGGCTGGGGAGTCTGTCGCGGGGCTGGGGTGTCTGTCGCGGGGCCGGGGCGTCGGGCGGGCGCGGGCGGCGCTCACCGCATGGCGCAGCCTCGGGGGCGCGGGCGGGATGGGGCGCGGCGGCCGGGCTCCCTCGACGTGTCGGCGGCGCCCGGCGCTGCGGCGGCGGCGCTATTTATGGGCGCGTCTCGGGAGCCGCGTGGCCGCCGCGTCACGGGCCCGGTTCCCGCCTCCCGCGTCCTGGCCGAGCTCCGCGTGGAGGGAGGGGGACTGTGACTCGCCCATTAGCGGCGCCCGCCGGAAGGGCCTGCGTTCCCTGCAGAGGAGAGACCCCATCACCCCGCCGCCTGGGTCGTCGCTGATGGCGAGCCCCCCCATTACTCCACCATGGATCCTAGCGACGGCCCCCCAGTTCCCGGTGGCCCAGTTCCCGGCTGAGCCCTGGCTGGAGTGAGGGTCCAGGGCCAGGCTCTGGGACCCCTTGGGCCCTTGTGGAGGGTGGGGGTGCAGGGGAAGCATCCCTGGCCCAGGTCCCCTCCTCCAGAGCCCAGGGCCTGGGTCCTGTGTTGTTAAAGGCAGTAGTGGATCGGTGTCCAATGGGCGGCCTCAGACATGTGGTAGGGGGCCCTCTCTCCACCATAGGCATGTCAGGGGGCCCCTCTTGGCCCAGAGTATGCAGAGCATGTTTTTAAGAGGTTCAAGCTGTGGTTGAGCCCCTGGGGGCCTGTGGGGGCCCAGAGCTGAGAGCATCCCTGGCTCCCAGAAGGTGGTTAAGGGGTGGGTAGGGGGCACAGCAGTCAGAAGAGGCCATCCTGGGCTAGGTGGGGAAGAGATCAACAAGGAACACGGCCCCCATCGCTTTTGTCCACAGATGCCCCCTGAGTGTCCTGTTGCCAGGCTCAAGGACACCACAGAGAGGGCATGGGGCCAGGGGTCCTTTGCAGAATCCACTGGCGTCAGGAGAGGCAGAGGCCTGGCCCCTCCAGGCCTCCAAAGAGGCATGAGGCTGTCAGGCTGGCATTTGCCTGACACCCCCCCCCCCACCTGGCCACTGGAGTCCTCAACAGGGCAGCCAGAGGCAGCCTGGGCCCGAGATGCCAGCCGTGAGCCCCCAGTTACTGGAAGGGCTGCAGTCCCCTTCCCACCCCTGAACTGACTAATAGAAGGGTCACGTCATCTGGGATCCTGGAGAGAACAGGCTATGGGGAAATGACGGTGATGATGACGCCACGTTGCCTGCATCTTGCACTTTAGTGTCAGGACCTTTCTACAGACGGCTCCGGGCCAGCTCCAGGAAGAGGCCATTTACCTTCCCCTTGACAAGGAAGGAGAAAGCTGGGGTGTCTGCTTTACAGGAGGGAGAGGAGGGGTGCCTGTGGGGGAGGCCTGGCTTGGCAAGGGGTCTCAGTAGCAGACTCCTGGCCCAGTGGGGGGTGAGAGGTGAGATATTCTCAAGGGCTCAGTATGGCTTCTAGTCACTTCCATTTCTGACTTTTCAGCAGGCTGGGGGTGGGGGGTGGGCAGGGGTCCCTGACCACGACACAGACAGATTTCTGAAGCCCACGATAAACCCCGAGGGGCTTTCCTGCCAGTGGAGGGGAAAGGCAGCGAGGGGCTACTGCCATCACAGCCTTGGCCAGTGGTAGGCCAAGGGGCACTGAGATGTGGGGGAGCAGAGGCAGCTGTCTGCTACTCCCCTGAGAAGTGAGAGTGACGCCCATTCAGGCCCTCGTACATGGGATGGTGTCAGGCAGCGGCAAGGGCCAGCCCACTGGTGTCCCACGGCCTCCCTGAGCAATGCCACCGCCTTCTGACAACTGACCGTTTAACACGCACGTCCCGTTCTCCCTCTGGAACACTCTTTTCCCTTGGGCATGGAGCCATCCCTGCACTTGGAACATCTTGGCCAATTTCAACCACCTCCTTTCCGCTTTGTTAGGTCCCACTTGCCAATCTTAGGAGAGCTTGAGTACCCTTATTTTCTCAATTTACTTTGTCAAGGATGCTCTTAGACTGTTAGAAAAAAGAGAAATTCTAAACCCACGTCCTTGGGATAAATTCAAAAAATGGATTCAAATCTTGCCTCTTAGTTGAGGGCTGGAAAATGAGGCAAATTTGGTTAAGTGATCACTGCTTTTATTTGGGTTGATGCACTCTTTTGCCTTTCTTTTTTGCTTTAAAAGCAACTTCAGGGTAGAGACTCTTTATTAAAAAGATATTTTGCCTTTAAGTGGTCCTCATTATTAAATATACAAGAGCGGCGGGGCCTGGCACTACCTCACCGAAGCCACTCTGTTTCTCTCCCGTGCTCACTCGAAGCCTAGAGAACCCGCAGACACAGGTGGTCCTGGAGGCTGCCAGCAGCTGGCCATCGTGCCAGCATCCAGGTTGCAAAGCGGGGAGAAGGAAAACCGGATGCAGGAAAACCAGATGCACATCCCATCTTGTCCAGTGATGGTCTGGGGTGGGGCAGCCAAACTGTTCACAGTACTGCCCCCCCACAACCTTCCTGGGAAGCAGAATCCCAACACATGCCCCAGGGCAGCCAGGGAAGATGGTGGGAGTGGGCTGGGCAGTGTCAGCACCGTAGCTGATAGGGGAGCAAGAACATGAGAACATAAAGCAAGCAAACAACAAAAACCACTATCCCTTGGCCCCTTTTCCACATGTCTCATGAAAAATGTGAAAGCAAATTTCAGCAAATCTTCATGTGGACGATGAATCCATTTAACACCGTTACAGCAAATGATTGGACACTTATACTCAAGTGTTGGGTGAGCAGGGGAAGGTTACGGAAAGAGCGAGGCAGTGGCTCGGTGGCCTGTGGATATTTCCTGTAGGTCAGCAGATGTATTCAGACAGGGGGGGCAGCATAACTGGGGTGACAGATGCCCATTTCCTGGCACAAGCTGTGCTGGAACACAGTCATCCCATAATGGAGCCACACTCTCAGCAACGACCCAATGGTGTCCTTGCCAACTTGTCATCTTGAAGATGGCCCAGTGGGTGTCAGACAAAATGGGTCACCATTAGAGTAATGGAAATCAGGCAGGAAGCATCATTTCACCCCCACTTTGTGAGGTGGCCTGCCTTGCTTTAGAAGCCCTGCTCCCTCCTCATCCAGAAAAAACAACCTAAACCATGCCATAAGGAAACATCCGCCATGGCCCCCGGCCTGGGAGCTGCTCCGGGCATTCCCAGGGATTTGTTAGCAGCTTCCCTGGCCCTGGGGCTGCTGTGGGGAAATCAGTCCAGTGGAGACCCAGATTTGAAACACCCCATTCTACAGATAACTGCCTCGCTGTCATGAGGAGGAGGTGCATGGGGCACATGCAGGGGTGTGGTTAGGGGAGCCTGATATGAAGGGTGAGCAGGATTGGCCCGGAGAAGAGGGGGGCCAGGCCCATGCTGGGGGGAAAGCGCCACATGGCTGGAGGCCCAAGACGGAATGACCCGGATGGATTCATGAAACTGCCTGAGAAGGCCGGCGGGTCCGGAGCTCGCTGTCCGCTGTGCATTATGGCCCCGGGAGACCTTCGAGCTTTCAAACTGTGGCCAGTCCAAATTGACAGGTGCTGTGAGTGGAAGACAACCCCCAGGTTTCAAAGACCTAATATGAAAAAAGGAAGTAAAATATCTCATTAATACATTTTATACTGATTATATGTTGAAATGATCATTTTTGGATCTATTGGATCAAATAAAATGTTTTCTCAAAATTAATCTCATTATCACAATGACTTTTTTTAATGCAAATCTTAATTTCACCTGTTTCGTTTTACCTTTTTTTTTTTATTGTAGTTACTAGAATATTTAAAGTTACTCATGTGGCTTGTGTTCTATTTCCGTGGGAGCCTGGTCTCGACTCTAGGGCACCATTGGAGGGTTTTCCCAGTGGAAGGAGTGGTTTGACGCATGCTTTAGACCGAGCTGCTGACTGAGAGAAGTTGGAGGGGGCAAGAATGGATGGGGAGATGGAGTCCTCTTACAGATGTCCCCAAATCTCCAGGCCTCACCCTTCTCCGTCATCCCTCCCTTCGCAGCCTGCACCCCGCACTCCAATTTCTACTATATTAACCTCTTGGTAAATTCACCCAATTTGAAAGCAGATCTTCATACGGTATGAATCTGTTTAACAAAGTTGCACTGAACATGCTAAAAAGCCCACTCAGAATTATATCTACTTTCTCTGTGGCCAGATCCTTTTCAAGCTACAGATTTTTTAGGGGAGCAACTCGGGTGATTTTTCACAATCCCTGCGTTACTGTAATTGGGCTGGGCAGATGCACCAACTAGAAATCCCGGAAGGGGAGGATGAAGGACCCAAAACATTTGCAAAGACAAAGAAAAGTCCATTTTAGATCATCAAGCCATTCTCATTTTTTTCAACAGTTACAAGACCATCATGTGGCCGGGATGTGACATCCATTCATCATCTTCCTTCAAGCCTTAGCCTTTAAGGGGCCCATCCTCGCTGACACTCCCCCAGACCTGCAGTGGAGGTTGTGTATCCCTTCATTTACATCTTATTCATTAATTCATACATTAAAATTTTATGCGAGATGCTGCATCAGTTAAGAGTAATTCCAACTGCATATACCAGAGAACCCCCAATTAACGTTGGCTTGACTAAGAGAGAAGTCATTTCTCTGCTGTGAAGCAAGCCTGGAGGTCTGCAGCAGCCCAGGGGTGACATGGCAGGTCACAGTTATCAGCGACCCCGGCTCCTTCGATCTTGCTGTCTGACATCTGGAGCCATCACCTTGTCCAAAATGTTTGCTCAACTCCAGCCCTCACGTCCACATTCCAGGCAGCAGGAAAGAGTAAGGGAAAGGGACCGAAACGGGGCCCTACCCAGCTGCACCAACTTTAAGCAGCCTTTTGAAAGATCCCTCATCCCACTTCTGACTAAATCTTGTGGCCAATGTCACATCCAGCTATGATGGAGGCTGCGAAATGGGCTCCTGAGGAGGGGACGGTGGGTGTTGGAGTGACAGTTTGTGGGCTCTGCCTCAGCCAGGGCTCCCGGGCAATGTTTCCCTCATCGCAAATTTGCAAAAATAAACCATAACCATAATCAGTTAAGACCTGGCCCTTTAGCCTTCGACACCCTCACCCCTGCCACTTCTGCTCCTGTTGGAGAAGCCACAGGCATTTTGGGGATTCACTGAAGCAGTTGGGTTGGGGATGCATCTCATTTGGGTTCAGTGCGGTGCTTTCATCTGGCCCACGGCCCCTCCCGTGCACAGTTCTGTCTCTGCTGGGTGCTGCAAGGAGGGTGCTCCAGGAAGCCCCTGCCCACAGCGCCCACTCGCCTGCTCGAGACCCATGATATGAACGCACCATATAGACACAGCGCCCTCTGAAAAGCTGTGAGATGGGACACAAAGTGAGGTCACAAAAAGAAGGTGGAGATCTGCATATTTTAAAGGGGCTTATTGTTCCTTTTGATCAGAGACAACCTCTGCTAGCATCTTGCGGGATCCCCGGGGCCCTGGCCCGTACACTTAACCCCACGTGAACTGCATTCCGCGCTCCATCCATCCAGATGCAGCGGATGTGTCAGCTCAGCTCTCCCAGAACATTCTAGGGTGAGTAGGGGGCAAGGGCCTTGCTCTCCATGGCCCTGCTTCGGTCACCTTCACGTCCTGGGCTCCTTGGCTTGAGCTTTTCCTGCCTCACTGTGTCACATCCTTCTGCTCCCTAACCCACTGGAGACACCCTCTTCTCCTGGCTGCCCCCTCCCAGCCTTCTCTCCACTGCCCTGGGCTTGTGCCAGGATGTCGCCCCTTCTCCCCCACAGTCCTCCCTCCCCTGGCCCCTCCCGCTGCCCCCACCCCAGCTCCCTGCTGGGGGTGCCCTGGGTGATTCACCCAAGTGAGTGTTTTCTGGGCAGCTCAGCTGGGAGGAGGGGAGGCCCCTGACGGCTGGGCCCAGAGCTGATTCCCGGTGTGGGGAGCAGGGGGCAGAGCTGGTGACAGCTGCACATCCCAGCAGCTGCCCTTCTGCACCTTTCCTGGCTGGTGCATCCCTCCCCCAGGCCGTGGGGACCCATCTGGCAGATGGGATGTGGGTGACTGGAGCTCAGGAAGGCGAGGGGCAGGGCCAGGAGTAAGGGGACTTTCCACCTGGGCATGAGCTCCGCCTGCTTCCCGTGGACCCAAAGTACCCCAGGGCTTTGGAGAAACATGGGGATTTTTAAAAACCTTTATCCAAGTCTAAGCCACATACAGAAGGGTGCACAAATAAGTGGTCAGCTGGCGGGATTTTCACAAACACACCTGTGTCACCAGCCCCTGTCAAGGTGTGACATGCCCAGTTCCCCAGACGTCCCCCTCATGCCCCTTCCAGTCACTACCTGCCCCCTATAGCCCCCAAGGGGAGCCACCATCTGACTTCCCAGAGCAGTGATTTATTTTGCCTCTTTTTCCACTTTGTACAAATGGAATCTCATATGCTCCTCTATGGTGCCTGCTTTGCCCTCACACCGCTCTGTGGGGCACTTCCCCACGTCGCGGTGGCTCCTGCCACTGACCCCGCAGCCGCGGAGCCCAAGCGCCAGCTCCCTGCCTGCCCGGCGGCGACGGCGTCTGCCCGGCTGACTCGGGCTCTCGAGGCCGTGGGGCACAGGAGAGGGTCCTGGGTGTGCCACCCAGTGAGCAGAACTGACACCACTGAATCATGTATGCAGATGGTTAAAGGGGAAATTTTAGGTTGTATATATGTTCTGAGAATAAAAATTCTACAATAGCATAGGACTGAACAACACAAACTCTGGACTACAGTTAGTAGTACAAGTATAATAATATTCTTTCATCAATTGTAACAAAAGTACTGCACCAATGCAAGGTGTTAATAATAGGGGGTATATGGGAACTCTGTATTTTCTGCAGGATTTTTCTGTAAACCTACAATACCTCTAATATATATATATGTAAGAAATGCAAGTTCTGCCCCCCATGCTTCTAAAAATAACCTTCTAGAAGCAAAATGGAATTTTTGCTGTGCTTATTTTCCTGCAGCTTGCCTCTCTCATTTAACAGCACGACTCACACATCTGTCCAGGTGGGGACGGCTGTGTCCTCTCTACAGGCCAGGCGGTACCCCCTGTGTGGGGTGCACAGAACCCAGCTGACCATCCCCCGTTCTCAGATATCTACAAGCTTACTTCGGGGATATTATGGGTTCGGTTCCAGAACACTGCAATGAAGCAAGTATCGCAACAAAGCAAGTTACATGAATTTTTTGTATTCCAAGTGCATATAGAAGTGATGATTTACACTATTCTTTAGTCTATTAAGGGTGCAATATCACGATGTCTAAAACAACAATGGGCATACCTTATTTTAAAAATACTTTATTACTAAAAAATGCTAACCGTCATCTGAGCCTTCAGCGAATCATGATTTTTTTGCTGGTGAAGAGTCCTGCCTCGATGTCGATGGTTGCTGACCATCATGGTGGTGGCGGCTGAAGGTAGGGGAGGCTGTGGCAATTTCTTAAAATAAGACAGCAGTGAAGTTTGCTGCATCAATTGACTCTTCCTTTCATGAAAGATTTCTCTGTAGCACACGATGTGGTTTGATAGCATTTTACCCATCGTAGAACTTTCAAAATTGGAGTCAATCCTCTCAAACTCTGCAGCTGCTTTATCAACTAAATTGATGTAATATTTAAATCCTTTGTTGTCATTTCAGCATTGTTCACGGCATTGATTGAAATATAGATTCCATCTCAAAAAACCACTTTCTTTGCTCACCTATAAGAAGCAACTCCTCATCTGTCAAGTTTATCATGAGATTGCAGCAATTCAGTCCCATCTTCAGGGTCCACTTCTAATTTTAGTTCTCTTGCTATTTCCACATCTGCAGTTACTTCCCCTGCTGAAGTCTTGAATCTCTCAAAGTCATCCAGGAGGGTTGGAATCAGCTTCTTCCAAACTCCTGTTCACACTGATATTTTACTTCCTCCCAGGAATCATGAATGTTCTTAATGGTGAATCATTTCCAGGAAGTTTCAATTTACTTTGCCCAGATCCATCAGAGGAATCACTGTCTGTGGCAGCGATAGCCTTACGATATGTGTTTCTTAAATAAGACCTGAAAGTCAAAATGACTCTTTGATTCATGGGCTGCAGAATGGGTGTTGTGTTCACAGGCATGAAAACAACATTCGTCTCATTGTACATCTCCAGCAGAGCCCCTGGGTGCCCAGGTGCATTGTCGATGAGTCCTGTTTGAAAGGAATCTCTTTTCTGAGCAGGAGTCCCAACAATTGGCTGAAAATACTCCGTAAACCATGTCGCAAACATGTGCTGGCATCCAGGCTTTGTTGTTCCATTGAGGGAGCTCAGGCAGAGTAGACCTAGCGTCATTCTTAAGGGCCCCAGGATCCCCAGAATGGTAGCTGAGCACTGGCTTCACCTTCAAGTCACCAGTGCATTAGCTCCTAGAGAGAGGCGGTCTGTCCTTTGAAGCTCTGAAGCCGGGCATTGACGTCTCCTCTCTAGTTATGAAAATGCTAGATGGCATCTTCCAATAAAAGGCTGATTCACCTACATTAAAATCTGTTGTTTAGTGCAACTACCTTCATCCATTATCTTAGTTAGAGCTTCTGGATAACTTGCTACAGCTTCTACATCAGCTCTCGCTGCTTCACCTTGCACTTTTATGTTATGGAGATGGCTTTTTTTCCTTAAACCTTATGAACCAACCTCTGCTAACTTCAAAATTTTCCTCAGCTTCCTCACCTCTCTCAACCTTCACAGAATTCAAGAGAATTGGGGCTTTGCTCTGGGTTAGACTGTGGCCTAAAGGAATGTAGTGACTGATTTGATCGTCTGTTCAGATCACTAAAACTTTCTCCATATCGGCAATAGAGCTGTTTTGCTTTCTTATCTTTCTTTGTTCACTGAAGTAGCACTTTTCATTTCCTTCACGAACTTTTCCTTTGCATTCATGACTTGACTAACTGTTTGGTGCAGCAGGCCTAGCTTTTGGCTTATTTCAGCTTTTTACACACCTTCCTCACTATGCTTAACAATTTCTAGCTTTTGCTGTGAAGTGGGAGACAATGTGACTCTTCATTTCACTTGAACACTTGGAGACCACTGTAAGGTTATTTGTTGGCCTAATTTCGGTATTGTTGTGTCTCAGGGAAGAGGGATGTCAGAGGAGAGGGAGAGAGACAAGGGAATTGCAGGTCAGTAGAGCAGTCAGAACACATAGCATTTACTGGTTAAGCTTGCCATCCTATATGGCCACTGTTGTGGCACCTGCAAACAATTACAGTAGTAACATCAAAGATCACAGATCACCATAACAGAGCTAATAATAATAATGAAAAAGTTTGAAATAATGCTAGAATTACCAAAATGTGACAGAGAGACATGAAGCCAGCACATGTGGTTGGGAAAATGGCACCAGTATAATTGCTTGACACAAGATTGCCACAACGTACAATTTGTAAAATCACAACAATATCTTTGAAGCTCCATAAAGTGAAGCACCATAAAATGAGGTGCCCAAGTTCAAGTGTTCCAGAACGCTGTAATAAACATCCTCAGGCAGACATCTTTCCATAATCAGGGGCTGGCCCCAGGATGTGCACATTTAAACTTTTGCTAGAAACTTCCAAGTACCCGCTGCAAAGGCTGGGCCAATTTGCAGCCCCCTTGCAGAATCTGAGTTTCCTTTTCCCCAAACCTTGGCTGGGTGCTATGGAACGTGAACCATTTTTCCCGATCTGACAAGGAGCACAGTGGATCTCGTTGTTGCATTTTAATGCATTTATACAGCTATGAGCACTGGGGACTTGGTTGCTGCCTTTTCTGAGCAGTGTCTCTTCAGACCCCATGCCTTCCTTTCATTGCACCCTTTTTCTTTTCCTTATTGATTTTCAGCAGATCTTTACATGTTAGTCACATTGACTCTTAGTGGGTGAAATGGGATGCACATAATTTCTCCAATTTCCAGCATCTTACCTTTGAACTTCATTTGTGGAATCTTTTGTTGTGCAAATCTTTTTGTGCAGGAAATCTGCAAATCTTTTCCTTTTGGGTTCTGGGTCCGGTGTTTTTACTCAAATCAGTTACTGCCCTTTGCTTGGCAATAGGATGCCTCCCTCCCACGTGTATGCCAGGCACATACTAAGCTTCAGGCCCAGTAGATCAGGGTTCTCCACCCTCCCTAAGGAGGGCCTGGAGGCCAGGCAGGTCCCAAAATGCATACAGATATGTACAGGTATGTACAGGTGCACACAGGTGTGTGCAGGTGCACACAGTTGTGTGCAGGTGCATACAGGTGTGTACAGGTACATACAGGTGCATACAGGTGTGTGCAGATGCATACAGGTGTGTACAGGGGCATACAGGTGCACACAGGTGCATACAGGTGTGCACTGGCAGTGAGTCCAGGCACATGTGGAGGGTAAGAGCACAGTCTCTGGGATCAGAGACTTGGGTCAGAATCCCAGTTGCACTCACCAGCGTGTGACCTGGGGCAGGCCACTTCACCGTGCTGTACCCCATTTTTTCATCTGTCAAATATGAATGATAATAGTACCTGCCTCCGCTGGTTGCTGTGAGGATTGCATAATAAGCACACCGTGCGTTCACACAGCACCTGGCAGAGGCAGTTTTACTGACCTTTCCTTTTGCCTCAGGTTCCTGTAGCTCTAGTAGGGTTCTGTTACTGACTTTAAATCACTTAATTTTAAATTTTAATACTTTGTTCATTATGGACCTTTTTCATTTATTTTGATTTTTAAATCTTTAAACTCTGATTTCATCTTGATTGCTGAGAGTTTGGGCCCCCCCAGGTGGGGGCCTCACTTCCTCCCCCGGCCCCCGCCCTGGGGTTGGGGTAAAGGGCTGAGGGATTCAAATCCTTTCCAGGGAGCACGCTCACCTCGGTACGTTTGCACTCACCCTTTCCTGTGTCTGGAACCTCCTTCCCACATCAGGAAACATCCCAGTTTGCCTGGAACTGAGGGTTTTCCCGGGAACATGGGATTTCCAGCACTGAAACTGGGGTGGCTGGTTGCCCACTGCCTGCCACGTCTTCTGTAGCTGCTTCTCCCCATCTGAGCAACTGGTTCTGCTGGCCTGGACTCTGCCTGAACCTACACCTCCTGCAGGGCCCTCCTGGGTCCTTCCTGCCCACACCCAGCCCCTTCTCTGAGTCCCTGCCACTTTGCGGGGGGCTCTTTCACCCAAACAGCCCCCTTGCTGAGCCCGGCATGCCTCAGCAAATAGAAGTGCAGGACACGCTGTTAAAGGGGAATTTCAGATAAACAACAAATAGTTTTTTAGTATAAGTATGTCCCCTGCAGCATTTGGGACATATACTAAAAAGATGTTAATTGTTTATCCAAAATTCAAATTTGACTGTACTGTAGCCCAACTTCTGTTGGGGGTTACGTGGAAGGTGCTGGAACCCCTGCCTCTCCATTGTGAAAATGACCTGATCCCTTGTACCCACAGCACAGTTTTGGGGGGTCAAAAAATGAAAAGACTGTGTGCACTCTCAATTTTTTTTTTTTTAAGAAGGCATAGATCTGAAAGAAAAATGGCCATGGACACTAATTAAGAGGAAATTGGGCTGACAGCGTCCCAGTGGTGAGAGCCTTTTCCCCCTGTGATGAATTAACAACGGAATAAATCGTGACGCTGGGAAAAAAATTAAATTCTCAAACTCTGTTATTGTATTTGAAGAGTCAGGCTGACTTTCCAAAGGAAGGACATTACCAATTACCATCACCAGGCCCATCTTTTTCCGTGGCACAGCTGTCCGTCCTGCCAGCTGCCTGACCCGACAGTTGTCCCCCCGAGTCTGGCTGCACAGCCTGGAAACATGCAGACTGTTGGCTGCAGGGGTGGAAGTGGGGAGGAGGGTGCTGCGATTTTAGCAGGAAACAGCACGGGGGAACAACTGTCAAACCCCCCTAAAGCTTCCCCTTGGGCCCAGCTCCAGCCCCATCAAGCACTTGTCTGCAGAGTCCAGCAAACATCTCCTTCCCGGCCTCCCCAGACCCAGCAT